>JBBMOE010000003.1:4882206-5124908 GCA_037975065.1 Chaetodon trifasciatus
CTTCCCTCTTCTGCCAGTCCCCGAGCCTGTCGTCTTCTGCAGTGTTTTCTGCCCTGTGGGGAGGCTGTTCCCAGGCTGACGGGGAGTGTCACTGACTCCTCTCACAGCACATTACTCTTTTTCATGCTTTCTCCCTTTTTCTCACAAAAACACCAAAGCACACACGCATACATGTGCTACTAAATCCGCCCCTTGCCTGTGTAACGTCCTTGAAGAGTGAAAGACTTCTCTCCACTCCTGCTACACGAGGGTAAGCATATGGAGCCTTATCATTATATAAGGTTAAATGTGTGCATTTGCATGTGAGGTGTATGTAGTGTGTGTGTGTTTCCGTGTTAAACCGGGTGAGATAAGACACCTCCTGGCCATTCCAATTTCCTGTCTGATATTTGCCTTCTTCGCCGAGCGCTTTATCAGAGGGAAACACATAAATGCTGATAGGTAGGGAAACCTCGGTACTGTTTGAGAAATAGAGAAAAAGGGGGTGCGACAAGGATGAAATTGGAGAGTGATGAGTTTGAAATGGATAAAAGGGAGCGAGGTTAGAAAGATAGACGCTAAAAAGGAATGGGTGGAAGTAGCAGAGAGAATGAGAAAAGACAGCGGGACAAAGAATAGGAGGTATGAGCTCAATTTGTCTGGCTGCACCAGAGGAATAGTTCACCATGTTCCACACTGAACAATTGCTAGTGTTCCCTTGTGATAGCTTGACAGTGATGTTAATGCCTCATTAAAAGTATGAAGAGTGGCAGCAATTCGGCTCCAAGTTTTGAAACCCAAAGCCGTAGAACATTGCTTCAAAAGCAGCACCCCCGTTAATTAAACTCCACAGATGGACACCTTGGCTTTTTTCCAGACGCAGCAGAGATAGGTGCTGGGAATTATAGCTGTTACTCATGCATGCGTGGAAGGACCATCAAAAAATCCAGAGTGAGAAGGGAGTGCAACGGCAGGTCAACACGGCCTGGTCTGGAATCCTAATTGACATCGTTAGGTGAGGTCAAACGCTTGCAAAGTGGCTGCGATTCCAAGGAAATTAGGAGGAAAGTTATGAGAAACTGGCAATTATCACAGCCTGGAGCGAAACACTATCACATGGGTAGTGCTCTTAAAATAGAACTGTATGCAGTTTCTGTCAATACATCACGATTTAAATCAAGTCGCTGTTTCTCCCTTCAAAGACTCTCTGAGGCTTAAAATCCCCCTGCAGTATGTTCAGAACCTGAAAAATTAACAATAACTGCATGAGCTGCAAACAGGAAACCCACTGATCCAATAAATAAATGATATAAAACTCTTAAAACGTGCATCTTAAAGCATGAAAGGTTGGCTTACACGAGCTCATATCTTCGGTCAGTTACGTTCATCGGCGGTACTTACTGTCTTTTGCTATTAAAAAACCAACAGCGTGTGTAATGTGTCTATGTAAGGTGGAAAGCACAGCAGTAGCAGTATAATGGTTTGTTGCTGTGTCTGCACTCCGCGTGCTTTATTAGCTGGTGATGCTCCAGGTGATGAACTTTCCACTTCCACGTCTCTGTCGGCACAGGTTTCGCACTCAGCTAACAGCTAACGTCGCCTATCTGTCGGAGGTTGTACTTTATGTAGCCTTGCACCGTCTCGTCTCCTGAGGAGTCAAAGTATCTGCGTGCACTGGTGTCTTCTTTCTTTGTTGAGCTGCAGCAACTCTTCCTGGTTGGTGGTGCTTTCTGTGCCAAGACCAGCACGATAGCATGTGGTGCGTTTAGCTAACCCGACCAACCCCACTGTGCCTGTTTCTTAAAGACCATCCATGTGATTGGCTAGAAATAGCTTGGTTTCTGTGATGTGATAGGTTGTTAATACTCTTAAACACTCAGTAAATTGAAGTTTCTAATTTTCAAGAAAATGTTCTGGTGCAATCAAAGTCTGCACGGTTTCCACTGCACAGCCGTAATGGCGAGAAAAAGCGAAATAAATCGAATTTCAGTGGAAGTGCAACCGTTTGCGAAGACATGAGATGAAAACTAAACATGCTGTGGCATGACACAACAGTGGACGGCGGATTCATCAGCACGCATTACAGTGACAAAGAGCGGGACGTATTAGAAGTGACAGATTGAAGACTCGGGATTCACTGGCTTTCACAATACTCTGACAACCCAGCACAAAAACGTCAACAGTGACCTGAATACCCAGCCATCAGGCTGAGCGAGACGCCAGGACAGAACAGACGCATGAACAAATCCAGCATGCACAAACACACGCCGGCATCAACACCTACCTGTCATTGTCGACGCTCCTGAAGCCGGGCAGGATGTGTCTGAAGCTGGAGTTGCGGTCGAGTTTGGGTTGACTCTTGGTGCGTTTTATCGAGCCCTTCAGCCGTCGACTCAGAAAGCCCTGACAGAGAGACATAGACGGTCAATAAAGCAGTATCACAGCTCGTTTGTGAGGCAAGCCTCTGGGATGTCAATCATTAAGCTCGACCTGGCGGCGGGACAGAATATATTAATGCCGACATTTATGATCCATGTCTTAAAGTCTGTGGCGGTAAATGAGCTTAGATCTCCTTATCAGAGTCTGAGGCGGGAAAATGAGGACAAGGTCAAACATAAGAAACATTCCCTGAACACAAAGAGGCACAAAACTACCAACACGTTCACAGACAGACTGAAGGAGCGCAGACGTGATAAGCCGGTTGGTAATATATGTGCGAAGATCACAGATTGTTTGTCACAGTAGCAATTATGTCAGCGCTTGCGACGAATTCGGCGCCGCACGCTAATTCAGTGGATGCACCCCTTTATTAGTTTTCTCGTTCTTCTCTTTGTCTGAGTCTGTGTGTTTACTTCTTCTAACATCTGCAATCACACTCCCCCAAGCACCTCGCCGTCTCCATGGCAACTGCTGGCTGGCATTAAGAGCGAGAGGATGTGAGCGAATGAGATGTGGCGCAGGAACGGCAGGCTGTTGCAAGTTTTGCGAGCACAAAATTAAAAAAAAAAAAAATCATCTTTTTTTTTCCTGCTTTTTTTAGATTTCACTGCAGGGAAGGAGATCAAGAAGGAGAGGATGAAGACGAGGATGAAGACGAGGGACTTTGAATACAAAGGGAGTATGGGAGACTTGATGGAGCGACTTTGGAGGGCGGCACGAAGAAGACTTAAGCGAGCCAGCGTGCAGGAAAAGCCACTAAACCTGTTCAGGCTGAGTTGTAGCTTTTCAGTCCAATCATACAAACAGCTGATTCATAAGCTACATAAGAGGCAAATTCATATAAATCTCATTTAACCTCAGAGGCACGCCCACGGCGCCTTGACCTCGCGTACGTGGACAAATTTCACCAGGCGTGATGAGGCGACACGCAGCGAAAAGCCCTCCCTCCGTCCCAGTCAGGCCATTAACACACCTGTGTAATTACCACCTACTGTGTGAATAGGTGGCCCTGGGCAACAATGGAATCGGGATAATTAGAGAGTGACTTCCAGACAGCCTGCCAGCTGATCACAGAGGAGCCACAGCATCAGGATGGACAACACCTGTCATCGGTAAAACACTTTGGGGTTAGGAACAAAGACTCGCTAATGTCAGTATGTTTCAGCCCATGCCAATCATGGGAGTGTCCCTGTTTCATTAGTGTGTGCTCACATGTCCAAAAACAGTCCAAATTCCTCGCTACATACTTATTTTAAGCAGAAGCTGTTTGTGTGTTCATGCCGGAAACCTGATAAAACTGAATACACTCCACGTTAAGTTTATCGTGAGTTATCGTTTCACTTTGTTCCTTCAATGCTCAGTATAGGTCCATGCATGAGCGGCCGATGAGGCACAGTAAGCCTCATGTCTTCAATTTAAACACAAAGACAACATGGAAGGAACTTCCTGCACAGAGACACAAACTTTCACGGTCCTAGGAATGAGTCCATGATGCCAGTCTGGCATCTCAAAATGGCAACAAATTGCAACCTTGGCTGCCATTCATGCCATATCTCACATTCTCATGACATCTGGCACATGATCCATCAAACACTGTGTTTTTAACAGGAAATGAGGGAAAAGTCCATATGTGTATACACTGGGGGGGCTGCCTGAGGCTCACCCATTTTGCATTTTTTTCATTTTCAAGGGCCAGTAATGAAAAATATGACATCTTCTCATGCGTTTCAATCCTTTGGATCTGTTGCACGCCGCTCTGTCTGTGCCCCTGTCAAATTTCAGGGCTCTGGGTGACCTGATTCCAAAAAAAGGTTAAAATAGAACTGTATGCAGTTTCTGTCAATACATCATGATTTAAATCAAGTCGCTGTTTCTCCCTTCAAAGACTCTCTGAGGCTTAAAATCCCCCTGCAGTATGTTCAGAACCTGAAAAATTAACAATAGCTGTATGAGCTGCAAACAGGAACCGTGAAAGGTTCATTGGTAACAGGTGAGAGTGTCATGATTGGGTATGAAAGGGGCATCCTGGAAAGGCTTAGCTGGTCACAAACGAGGATGGAGCGAGGTTGACCGCTTTGTGATTGTATGAAGGATGCAAAAGGTGCTTTTTAGAGCCAGTGTTTGGTTTGTCCTTCCTGTTCTACTGTAAAAACATGGCGGTGCAATATGGTCAACTCCATGAAGAGGACAGCTCCTTCTGTAGATACAATTTCTGCCAACAGATCTGTCTAATTGCCCCCTGTTGTCTGCATACTCATCAATGATCAGAGTTTGTGGTTATGTGCGTAATCTGACATGGTATACCTATAGGAAAAGGGCAGCAAAGTGCTCACTACTGTGACCTGCTACCAGTGAAACGCTCGGGGGCTATTAGCGAAATGAACAGGGCTGAGTCACCGCTGTCGGTACGAGCGCGGCACTCGCGGCTCACAACAGTGTTGCTTTCTGAATCAAACTCCCTCTCTTAAGTACATGCCGTGTAAATACACCATCCCCTCCATATGTGTATGCGAGTGTGTGGGCATGCGGCTAGATGAGCGCAGGCACCATTCTACACAATGACAAACATGAGTCAGACTGTGCAGGGTGAATACTGTTTTCTTCGACTGTATTCAGCGTCTAAGATCGGCTCCTTCAAAGACATGACGAGGCAAAGATGGCAGCGCGGGAGAAAATCGATAACGCCCACGCCGCATATGCCCAAACACTGAGGCGCCTTTCGTCATCTGGATATTATTCACAATCACCTCCAAATTCATAGTAAATCCGTGCCTCTTCCCTGTATCCCCTCGGGAGCGTGTGTGTGCCCGCTGCTGTTGGCATATTCGCAGCTGACAAATTAAAATGCTTCTTTTTCTCCCCAAGTGAGTGAATAGAAAACTATCCCTGTAGGCGATGTGCATTGATCAGCGGCTGCTTGCTCTGTTTTTACTTTTCTTCCTTCCCCTGATGGACGGACTCTGAAGAACGGAGGGAGAAAGAGAATCGAGCGGGAGAGAAAGGGAAGCCAGACAGATACACAAACCTATAATTACTCTGATTATTTTGTTTCATCTGCTTCATGTTCTGCCTTTCAGCCTCTCTGCAGCAGTGTGAAACTTTAAGAAACGCTGCTCTCCAATTCAGTCAGCATCTCGAAGCTCGTGCAGAGAGACTCTCCAGGTTAACGGTCAGCAGATATGAACGGCATATTTTCACACTTTCAATCAGTCAGTGTGGATGACTGATGCCTATATTAACGCCAGACAGCATTAAATTACCTTCAGCACCTGCTCGTATGAGGTGACTGAGACAATGGTTATAAAAGGGAGAGGAAAATCGGTGGGACTGGTCAAAAAACTGAGAAAATGGCAGCGAGAGGCCAGCCAGCCAGGGATGAGCTGTAGGTGCAGGATAAATGGAAAAAGTGGAGCACAGTGTGGAGGTGGCAGAGCATGAGTCGATAGAAAAAGCAACAGAATGAAAGTAAATGAGGGGAAAAGTGAGGAGAGAAGTGCGGCGAAAGAGCGACAAGGTCGCCGGCGGATCAGGGCTCAGCAGAGCAAAGCATCAGCCGCAGGGAGAATTAAGCGAAACAAAAGATGGTCAAATATAGAGTTAAGTTTGGTCCTCCCCGTGTTTTATATTCTGATCGACCCTCGTGTTTCCACTCGTTACACATCAAGGAACTGATGATGATATTTCCTGAAAACACTATGCAGAAAGTTTGACCTTCACCCATTGTGTCCTACTGTATGTAACCAGTTCCTTAAAGCAACGTGGACAGTAACAAACACAATGAGAAAGGACACCTAATGACATGTCATCCATCGTGTCATTGTTCTATTGTGCGGTAAAGAAATGCATCGATTAACTCATGGGAATACAGTTTCCCCGTGAGCTCTGCTGTTTAATACCTTTAATCAGCAATGCATGAATGAAGGAAGTGACTGAATGCAGGACATTAACACTGCTGAGATCCCTCCTTTAATTAATTTGTGCTTGGCTCTTCATAAATATTGGTGGCGTGGCTGTATTGTCTGGCCCTTCACGTTTCACTTTGCAAACACCTACTTATACACAGAAACATGATAAGGCTATTACAGCCAGTGCAACCTGACAGGGGGCACTACAGTGTCACATGTTAACGTGAATTTCAATGAGCTCTTTAATTATTCCGCATTTCCATGGTTGACAGCTAATTAGTGGAAGGAGGGGATGGAATAATCTGATTCAACATGCATCCTCGGAGGAGAGGAGCGCTGGTTTTCACCCCCCCTCTGGTCCTGCTTTCTGCGCTCGCTCCGTGGGGAACGTGGTGGAAAGAATGCATTTGTCCATGTTCACTATGTTACCTTGTTTACAGTGCAAACGTGTGTTAGCTTAGCTCTGCGCATGCTCACAAGTGTGTGTGTGAGAGTGCATAACAGGCTCGCATACTTGATTGTAATCTCAGCCTGTCCAAGCCCATTAAATAAGCTCTAAAAGGACAGCTCAATTTTATCGCTGTGGGTTTTTTTTTTTGTTGTTGTTTTTCATGAAATTAAAGCAAATGCTTGCAACAAGTTAATTCTATTCCCTTGGCTTGGCAATTCCAGGCTTCCCTAATGGGGGCTGATAGAATCAGTGCCTGGACAATCAGCAGGGTGTTCCCTGCTTCCACATCAACCTCTCTTGTCCCCCTCTAGCACAACCTGATGAAAACAAGAGACATACCTGTCCAATTAGACCCCCTGCTATTATCTGAGAGGAGAGGGGAGGTATGGAGGATGGAGTCAGAGAGAGATTGGATAAGGAGCTAAGGTACAATTGAGAATCAATCCAGTCAGCTAGTGCAATCAGCAGGACACGGACGTGACAGACTCAGATAAGGTTTGTGTATCTGCTTTTTAAACAAGCGCTGACGAACCAAAAAAACGGCCGAGTTGTAACTTTTTATATTTAAGGTGGACCATCTTCTAGCATTTTGGAACTGGCTGTGGAAGATTAGGCTTTAGAGAGATTTCATTTTTCTCTCATGCCTACTGGTGAGAAATTGTTTCTGAGAAGTGCTCGGAGGATGGAGGATGTGCTTGTGTGCGCGTGCGTGTGCGCGCGTGTGCGGCATCCATTTGTGTGTGCAGACATTGAGAGAAAAACATTTTGACAGATTTAGCTCAAGGCCTAGGAGGGGTACTTTAGATGTCACCACAACTCTTTTCACTGGAGGGAGAAAAGTAAGGGGTGGTTTGTCATTGCTAAAAGTGGTGGAGATGAGAGAGAAGGAGGAGGATAAGACCTCCTGCCTGCAAGTCTTCTTGTTTGTGTTCCTACATGTGTGTGCGCCACCACATTTTGTCTTCCTCTACTGTATGTGTGCCCATTTGAATTAGCAATATTTGATCTATCCGCAAAGTTCTGCTCAAATCTCTTTTGTTTCCTGGTGTGCGTCCATCAAAAGTTGAGCCAAAAGTAGGAAACTCAGCTGGCTGTGCTACCATTAAAGCCCAGAAGGGGGCAGTGTGAGGAAAAGTGCAGGAAAGGGTCAAACAATGTCTTGGGAAGCTTCCTTTGTGCGAAAAGACGTTGCTGCTGAGCAATAAGCCCACAGAAGTAAGTAAAGTGGTCACGTGACGGAGGAAGGACGACTTTGCTGCAGTGCTCGTCTTCTCCCTCTCCTCCCTCTCCTCCCTGGAGAGTACAAGGAGCTGCTTAAGAGACACTTAATCAATATTTAGCCCCTCTATCTGACCTTATCTGTCTCCTGCGAGCTTTTTATTCTTCTTTTCTTTTTTATATCTCTCTATATCCACTCCCTGATTCAGTTCCCGGTGACTCAATTCAGATTCTGAGTCTAAAGAGGAAAAAAAACACATGCAGCAGGTAACAACACTGAAAACAACATTTCCACTGTTTTATATGAACAGATGAGAGTTAGGCACTGTGGTAGTTTAACGTGCAGCTCCTAAAATAAAGTTTATGAAACAGTTCATTCTCGCTCTGCAGGTGGTCCAACAGTAGTGGGTCTAGCCTATTTGTTTCTTTATTTACTGTGGGCTTTTACTAAGCCTCAGAGGCATCCCGGTTTGCTTTTTATCGAGACTAAACACGACCTCCTGGTGAATCTGAGCGCTGACAAAGGCTAATGGTGATAAAAGGAAATCAAAAAAAGAGAGAATGAATGAAATGAATACATGTTTTCTATTTTCAGAGGGAATATAATGTGTTTTCGCCCTTATCTTAGCCCATTAGCGTGCCTGCTACGCCTTTACGGAGGCTGAAAGTCAACTGAAGTTGGAGGGTTGTTTTTGAGAGTGCTGAGTGCTCGTGGCCCTGCTGTCCTAACATCTAGTGTTTACAGTTCACCTCCAGGTTGTCATCTCCCCACTCATTATTTATTAATGGAAATATGCGCCGCTAATTGCCAATTAGCTTTAAATTGATGACTCATAGCAGAATTTTTTGCTTCATTAACTGGCTGTTTATCTATTGAATTAAACATGATGGAAAGCATACCGGATTTGAATTAGAGCGACATGACAGACAAAGGACCGCTCTGCCAGTGTGTTTGACAGGCGGGAAGAGAGTTTGATTATGAGCGAGTGAGTGGCTGAGCCGTGCGTGCGCAGGTGTGGGAGCGCGCGTGTCGGCTTGCGTGAAGCGTGTTAAAATGATTCCGTGAAATGCAATGAAAAATCACACAGGATGTGAGAAGGCAGCGGAGGATGGTGTGCTGAACGTAAACCCAACATGTGTAGATGTGTGATGTGTGGACGCCAAACATCAAAGGCCCTGTTCCAACATTTGAAGTAAATGAGTTTCAGACTGGCATGGGTCCATCTGGACACCAGACCAGCCCTCTGAAGACACTGATCCACCGCTCGGAGCCTCCCAAGACAAAAAAACAATGAAGACAAAGGCGGAGAGTAAAACAAATAGAGAAGACGATACATGAAAGACAAACTCACAGTACTCACGGTGACTCGGAAAGGCGTAGCAGCAGCGGACGTAGCCTCCATGGTGGGTGTGGTCTTGTCCGAGGAGCTGCCTGGCATGCTGCGTCGGCGTCCCGTCCTCTCTGGAGGAGACTCTGTAAGCAGAGAGAGGTCTTTAAAATGGGAAATTGGTCTGTAAATTGCGAATTGTGAAATGAAACCATGTGTTGGAAATGAGGCTGTGGAGTCTGAGGTACCAAAAGGGCTTCAACTGGAGTTTAATTCAGTTTAATGAAGTTTTGATGTGGGTAAAACATTAAACCATGACCATGACAAACCTTAGCCTTGAATGTTTAAAGCATCCAACATGTGTCTGTGCACCACAGATCAAAGGCAAATGTTTACGGGTGCATCATGCTAGCATCAGGCTGCATTATGTCACCCATCCTCCATGAATGTATCAATGAGTCTGTTCAGGCAGTACAAGCCTGCTGCTTTCCATCCCTCATCTCCTCATCCTTTCCCTGTTCACCGAGCTTATCTGTATCTGCTGTCTTTGTTTTTTTTCCTTCTGAGTGTCTATCTAATTCCTTAATCTATCCTGGACACACAGCGCAGCACAGTCTCAGATCAGTATGAAAGAGCGGTGAAAGAGCTCTGGAGGCAAAGACTGTGCATGTGTGAGGAAGCGGCAGATCTGGACATGTCCGAGAGGAATGTGAGTGATGTTGAGCATGCATGTCTCCGCAGATGTCAGATATCCGGCCCTGGTAACTGCTAGCTCGTAGGAACAGAACAAACTCTCGGCGTGTTAGCATTTGGTGAACTTATATTTCCCCAAATGATGACGATTCGTCGACCGCTCTGTTCTGTGCGTAAATTGCAAGACATTCTGACATTAAACAGAAAATATATACAACGAGGTCAGATACACTGATCTGATCTTTTGAAACACACGGGGTCGATGTGTCACTGAGACCGTGCTGGATTATTTAAATGAGATCCACGACTGTCTGCAACACTGGAAACTAATGAAATTAGCGTTAAGTGTGCGTGGCAGTGTGACTCTAATAAGGATGAAACTGCATTATGAAGCAAATCCTCCTCCTCCTCCCTCTCGCTCTCTCATTCACACACACACACACACACACACACACACACACACTACACTGCAGTTTATGTATATAAGTACATAATATGTCTTAGGAGTGTTTTCCATTTTATTGGGAACTCCCCGCTGACTGCTGATGTAATCATCTTCAGATTTGGGACGCGACATCTCTCGACTCTCAGCACTTAAAGATATCAAACCTTGCGGGTAAGCCTTATTGATTAATACGGTGTCTCCTGGACAAAAGAATATGATTTGTTACCAGCGAGTACTTAGTACAGTCTTTACCAAGCTTGACACAAATGGTCACAATCCTTCATCAGACCTCTGCTCTTGGGTTTTTTTTTGGGGGGACTGTCTAATGGTTTTTCATATCGCCATCTGTTTTCTTAATGTAATACTTGAAACTAATCTGTAACATCAAAACACAATAAGATTTGGTCAATAAATGACATAAGAATACTTGACACCAACTGCAAATGTTTCACTTATTATTTATTTTTCTATTCTCTTCTAATCTCTTTCTTTCTTTCTTTCTTTGAAAATTATGATTTTAATGTATTTTTATGCTTCTGTAAAGCACTTTGAATTGCCTGGTGTATGAATTGTGCTATACAAATAAATTTGCCTTTCCTTGCCTAGAATATGCAGCTAAACAAAGGAGAGAAGGATGAATTTGCAGTGATCAAATACTGTAATATGACCAAAAATTGGACGGACCAAATTTTGTGCCAAAACTATTTGCGCCTAATATGACATTTGCATATAGAGCATCTCTAATAAGACACACACGTGAGTACACACATTTGGAGTTTGTCACGTCTGTCAGCGCTATCCCTTCTATTAGCTTGTCAGGCTGAGCTGTGCTAAATTAGCTGTCTGCTGTTTAACAGGCCGGTTGACTGAATTAGCGCGCGCCGTAATTGAAGAACGAATGGAGGAATAGAACTTCCCGCTGTGCGGAGCGCTGGCTCCCATCCCAACCCACATAATTCCCAGCCAAACATTAACATAAACACAGTCGGCAACAACAAACAGCAGACAAACACAACACGCTCTGACACAGAGCAGACGTCCTCTGTTGCTAAATCAAATCTCCACGATTGAAAACCGGAACCGTCTGGATCCGCTGAGCCGTCCATTGCCCTGCGGAGGTCAGGTGGATTTGATTTCAGACTAGATTGGTCTGTGTATTGCAAAGGCGCGTTAAGACTGTCTTGCTTTTTGTATTCCAGAGGTGAGAAATGTGCAGTTAGAGAGAAGACACCCCTTTACCAGCGCACTCAGGATGTAGTCTGAGCAAGGCCAAGCCAAAATGTACAGGTCAAGTACAGGTACAGGTCAAGCCAAAATGCAACACTTTCAGGTCTCTGAATGTGACGATGTATTTCAATGCAGAGGTCAAACAGCTGTTTCATGCAGGAAACGGGCTCATCACAACATGTTAGTCTGGACGCTTTCACACCAGAGCTGTTTGGTCCGCTTTAAACGGACCAGAGTTCGTTTCCTCGGATAGTCCGCTTTGTCTGGGCAGGTGTGAAAGCTCATCCGAACTCTGGTGCGGACCAAACAAGCGAACTCTGGTCCGCCTGAAAACGTGGGTCTCGGTTCGCTTGCAAGTGAACTCTGGTTCAGTTCGTATGCAGTGTGAAAGCTCACCGGACCAAACACAGGACCAAATGTACGTAGTGATGCTATATGCAGTGCATACGCAGTGCATCTAGGGTGACAAGTGACCGCTGACATTAGCAGTTGCTAGCTAGCAATTGTCTGAACAACAATAACCCATAAATTCACAATTCGGCATATTTAAACAAAATCAAATCACAACTACCGACAGTCACAGTCCTTAAACTCTGAGCTCATGTTGTCACATGTTAGATCGTCAAAGTTAGAAAAATAACAGAATCAATCCCTGACAAGCTACGATAGCATTTTAGGAACAGCTGCGTTCACTAACGTTGTAGCATTCCCTAAAATAATGGGAGTGGGGAGGGAGGGATTTCCCCTCCTACTTTGTCCAATCGACGAGCGCCCCTTTCAACCACGTGATGCTGCTCAGAAAGTTCGGTGCGCTTTAGAAATCACAGTGTGAAAGCAGAACCCAAACAAGTGATAAATGCAACAATGTTGTGACTTTCAGCTCCCCGATCGAACCGAGTCTGCTTGGTCAGGTGTGAAAACGACCCAAGACTGTCCAACACTTCGTATCAGCAACTTGTCTGAGTGGCAGCTTTGGATAAAATGCTACAATGGACATCTAGGAATACTAGAAATGAAATAATGAGTGATATGAATGAATGTGTGGAGAGGTGGGCACATACAAACCTGCTCCTATCACTATCACGGCGCAACATTTAATTAAAACTGGTATACTACTAGAACATTGTAAAAAAAACTACTTGTCTTTCTCCTTGTTGCAAACAAAAATAGTGGCATTCAAATATCTGTTGCCAAGTGTATTTAATCCTTTAAATCTGAAAATCATCCACGGGCAGATAGGGCTAATAAAGTAATCATGAACGTTGAATTTAATCAGCGGTGTGAATATCTGCTGCGCTCGACTTCGCTGGGTTTACCCCTCCAGTCCTCTTATTTTCTTCACGGAAATCTCCCCACTTGTGCACAGCTGGCTGCCACACACGCCCCTGCATACAAACACACATCATTTAGCTGTGAACTAATTGCTGCGTGTGCTTCCACATGTTTTCACTAACTGCGTGTACTGTATCTCTACGAACGCATGGAAAATTCCCCCTCGCTTCTGCGTCTGACTCCAAACCCCTAACCAACAGCGAACAGTAAACAGACATTTGCGCTCAATAAAACTTCAGTTAAAACACAAATTCCCAGCTGAAGTGAATGATCAAAGAGCTGCTTTGTACTATATGTGGTGGCTGCTTTCAGATTGTCACCGCTTCCCGTCTACAGCGGTCTGTCCAGCAGTTGTTGATAAAGATATTTTGGTATATGAAGGTGTGTGTTTTTGGGAGTATCTAGCATGCAAGGCTCTGTTTGTAAGGCCAATCAAAGCATCAGATGGCTCACAGACAGGTGCCTTTGAAGCACCGAGTCTGCAGGCCTTAAAGCCATCTATTTATTACGCTGACCTTCTTTCCAATTTATCTGCTGAATATCATTTTCTTCTTTTCCTTAAGCCCCCCCTTCTCCTCCTTATCATGATCATATAATTGCCATTTTTCCTTAACCGGTCCACTTTCTTCCCTCCGTGTGCTCTACTCAAACCTCCATCTCTGAATTTTTTCACTGTATCATCACATCTTCATCTCTTACGTCAAATCAAATTGGAATCTCATGTGTCGTTACCTCCTCATTGTGCCTATCTTCCTTTTATTCTCCATCCTTTCCAAAGCCACTTTCTCTGCCTCCTCCATCAACATTTTTCCTACAAATACTATCGAGCCATCTCTCTGACTTGATTCCACCCCCTCCAGGCCTCCTCACAGTTGGTTAATGGGACCCTGAAAGTGCCGCTGAGAGCCCTGGGGTGCCAAAAGCTGCACAGACGAGATGATAGCCACCTGCATTTTGTGTGTGCGCAGGTGTGTGTGTGTGTGTGTGTGTCCCGGTCTGGCTGACAGAGATACTGTAGGGGCAGTGCAGCCTTGGAGTGAAGGCATCACTTTTTGGCCATTAAACAAAATGAGTGACTGACTCTTAAAGGGAAAATATTCACTTTCTTGTCAAGAATTGCATAAGAAGACTGATGCCACTCCAGTGTCTGTCAGCTGAGCATGAAGCAAAGGACTGCAGAGGGTTAAACAGCCAGCCTGGGTGATGAAGAGTACAAAAACACACCACCTTGCACCTCTTGCGCTCACTATTTAAGCTGTTTTATCTTGTTATTAATCCACACAAATATAAAGGCACATGTGGTCACAATCGTCATCCATCCATCTAGTCATCATTCTCTCTATCCATCTATGTTTCACTCATTCATTCTTAATGCTATGCTTTCTTCCTTACTTCCTTTCTCCCATTAACATCCAGTTAAATCGGTCAGACTGCATATTTCCTTAGCGTTTCCCAACCAGGCGAGCTCCATCCAGCAGACCAGCGCCAGCTAACCTTCCCTTCCGACCTCACAACACAGGATATCCCAGCTTGCAATCTCTCTGCAGATGAAGGTGGAGGAGGAAAAGCCTTTCCTACTTCGGAAAACTAGCTTTGATTTTCAGCGTTCTCGAATGGACGTTGCTGGTAAGGTGAGACAAACAGGATGAATGCTGGCGCGTTGAGGTGTGCAGGGGACCGGTACGCTGGGCAGGCAGGTGTCACAGAAACTGTTAGAAGACAGACCGGCAGCTGATAGCATCTGGTTAATCATTGAATGGGAAAAACAGGAATGAAAATTTGACTTATTTTTGGTGTGCTTCCCCAAAGTGCTGATGTAATAATAACGACAGCTGACTTTGTGAGCACACATTGTTCTTTCGCCTGGAGTGACGTCCTTCATGATCTTTTATCATTCGAGGAGCTGTCCGTGCAGAGCGGCTCTGATGAAAGAGGAAACTCACAAAGGTTGTTTTAAGCAAGTTATGTTGCACGGAGTATTTAATCTGCCTACAGACGACAGCAGCACACATCACACGTGCGATTCTGTGGTCAGATGAGTCCAGTTTCCAGCTTTATCTTCCTCCTGCTAATGTGAAGATACGTAGAAGGCCAGGCAGGCATTATCTCCAGCATGTACAGTACCGACTGTCAAGCATGGTGGAGGCAGTATCATGGTTTGCGGATGCACGAGTGCTGCTGGTGTTGGTCATCTCAGTGTCTGTGATGGCACATTCTGCCAAGTATTGTGCCATTCTCGAAACCCACATGCTCCCTTCTGCACGTGCACTGTTCCATCGAGGTCAAAACTGGATGTTTCAACAAGATAATGCTCCTTGCCACACATCCAGGGCCAGTAGAACTTGGCTGCAGGAGCGCAGTATCCGGGTCTTAGAGTGGCACAGCTCAATCCCCGGACATGAGCCCCATTGAGAATCTGTGGTGGATTATCAAAAGGTCTGTTTCAAAGCGTAAACCAAAGAATTTAGAAGAATTAAAAGCAGTAATTCACGAAGAATGGGACAAGATTACCCCTCAACAGTGTGAAAGGCTTGTGGGGAACATGCCAGCCAGGATTAGAGCTCTACTGCGTGCTAATGGCAAGACTACTAAATATTAATTTGATGATGTGATGGTTGATTTATTTTTTGTTCAGTTTTGAACACATTCTCTGTTATTTGTTGACTTTGATACCGACAATGTTGGGAACTGACATATTGAAACTGTCAAGAATTTACTTTTGTTAGTTTTTCTTGTAAACAACAAACAAAACAAAAAAAATCATTTGTATTTGTTTGTGTCTGTCTAATGCAGCCACACCTTTTGAAACACAAAAAAGATTTTTCCACAAATATTTCATGATAATATTTGAGATTGTGTAAAATTTTAAGGGTGTCCAAAAACTTTTTTCCACCGCTGTACATGAACACTCTTGCTGTTGTTTCTGTGCAGTAAATGCTGCGTACAGTCTGCCTGCAACCTTATTTCAACACAAGCTGACTGACACAAGCACAAACATGCTTTACAGCTTTTGTTTTGTCACTGCTTTGGTCGACTGGTGGCCGGTAAAAGATACTCAGCGGAGTCATGATGCACCAGTCATTTTTTTTTTTGCCACCGATACATTGCCGATCGTCTGTGAGCCAAACACGGCCAAAACATGGCCGATACAGGCTGATTTGTTATAGCAGTTGGTCAATTATACTGCTTTGTGAGGTGTTGGGATTCCTGCCAAGTGGCAGCATTACCTTAGCCATAAAAATATTCTATCTATAACTGTAAATTATAAATATGTATATGAAAAAATTGAGGCGACCCACAACAGCGGTGTTACAGAGAGGAGCTTCTTCCCTCACACATCATTGGGCTTTTGAGCATTTATGATAGAGACAGCTGAAGATATGATAGGAGAGGGGTTGACACACTGCAAATGAGCGACGGGTGGGAATCGAACCTGCGACCTAACAGCCTCAACACATGGGGCGCACACCCTACCAACTGAGCTATAGGGCACCCGGCCAAGTTCAGCTTCGGTCTGTCACCAACTTGGACTTAACATTACCTGCAACCGCCAACATTTATTTCAACTTGTGAAAGCGGCGGTCGGTGCCTGCTAAAATGAAAAGCTACTTGCTGAATTAAAATAAAGCCAAAGCATTAAGACATGCCTGGTTTAACCCTGACACCTATATTTAGCGTTGGCTCACAGAGCGGAAGGGAACTGCAGGGTTGAGTGAAAATTATTGGTGGGTTCATCACCACCAGCGACAACTTCCACAAACGCGCAGCCATTTGATCCATTATTAATATCAAAATGTTTATTATAGCTACTTTAAAGTGTGTATTTGAACAAGGCAGAAACACAATCCAGACCGCTCTCACCGAGCTAATAAAGAGGAGTTAGAGCGCAGGATCCTGTTATCAACAGCAGCACATGTCTGCATTTCAAGAAGTCTGCACCCTCAGGGCTGAAAAATAGCCTCCAAAGAGAATGCAGAGTTCTTGTGTTATGACAGGAGGGGAAAGCAGAGGAGAATTCAAGCACACACACACACATATGGATACACACATACATCCTCTGTGGGCTGGTGAAATGTGCAGCAAAATCACAGGCTGTCAAGCTGTGTTTACTGTGCTCTCTCTACCTGGGGAACTATCTTCTCTCGGTCCACCCTCACTCTCATCCACCCTCCTTCACAAATACATCTCTTTTCTGCTTTTTCCCTCAACTGCTAGAGAACTAGAAGATGTCTTGACTGGCTGAGAGTGCTGCAAAAAGGTTCTGTCTGTCTCTGGAATATAAACTCTTAGTTAATGTCAATCAAAGCCCAAAATGCCAGACCGAGGATTTTTTTTTTATTATTATTTTGTCAGAAGGGGGCTCGTTAGTGGTATATCTGACTCCCAGTCGGACAGTGAATCATGTAATGGAGGTCACAGCGGAGGCCCACCCAGGCACTTACTTTTGAGGCTTTAGGGTTTAGTTTAAAAACATGTGTTGGTGTAAGAGAGAGATGAAGAGTGAGGAGGGAGGGAGAGCGCTTCCTTGTGTGGGTACACAGAGACTAGAATGTGTTAACACTGAACTGTGAGGACAGCGCTGGACTTTTGACCTCTGAGATGCAGTATTTACTCAGCGCAGGGATGATGGGGTGATAAAGAGGTGCTGCTCCGTCTCCTTGGAGCGACTCCGTGGACACGAGGGAGTCACGGAGAAACATTTCAACCCACAACAACTGCTAGTGCGGATACAGTCAACAGTCACTTAACTTTCTGCTAACACTGAGCCCCTATCTAACGCTGACTGTGGACTGATATTACACAGATCACAGCGGCCTGGATTTACAGCAGGATTCAGCATTAAGTCTGTGAAACTTCGTCAGTGTAAAAGCACAGATATTGGGAACATCAAGCAGCGCTGCCCTCCGTTTAAACTGGATTTTGTTTTCCCCACAAACACCAGAATTCTATATTCGACCGTGTCCAAGCAACAGCCAGCGCGAGGGGGCTCGGCGTCATGTTTAGTTTGGCACATGCATGCCTTTGTCTGCAGTGTGTTACGAGAAGGCAGAGGAGAGAGAGGAGGAGGAGGAGGAAGTTTGTGTTCGTGCGACACAGCGGCAGCATTCCTGCGACGGCCGCCTCAGATCCCACTAACTTCAACAACATCCACAAGCAGACGCACAGATATGAAGCAAAGTGTGCAGGCTTCATGTCGGGTGACGTACACCAGGCGACACATGACAGCTCTCTGAATAATGATAAAAAATGAAACAAAAAAATGCACAGACCCAGATTGCAAAACTGCAACGACGACTGAGATGTGATGTTCAGACGGGTTTCAAGGCGCTACAGAAGCAGTGTTTGTTCTTGATCTCACTCCTCGTGTTTTATTGCATATTGTGGTTATATCACACCCCGAGCCTGAAATTCCAACCTCAATATGAACTGGACTGCTTTCAAATACTTCTAGAGTCACAAGGGTAACAGCGGCTAAACAAACCAAATGCATGTTGGGCAAACATTACATCATTTTCTGACCTCCATTGTGCATGAGCAAGGGAGAATAACTGTCACCACACAGCCAGACACTGTGTCCAAGCAAGCAGACTGTTTTCAGGCTGAGCCATGGAAGTGCCTGTCTATAGATCTACAGCCCTTTCCCCAAAAACGTTCCCTGGCTTTGATTTGTAATCTGAGTTGATATGTGTGGATTAAGCGGGATTAGCCTGCACCTGTCCCCCTGTTATTGGACTCCTTTGGGTGTTCAGAAGCACTGCGTCATCTGGCCCATCTCCATGATTCACCAGGCTGAGAGTAAGACAAGGACACAGCCTCCAGGGATGAGGCTAAAATCAGAAAGCAGTCCCGGGTTCAACATTGAGATGATGTGGAGAGGTCAAAGCAGTTTCACCCCACCGCTTCATCGCTATATTAACTGCCCCTGCTGTCCGTCTCGTGTTTCTGCTTCCCATTACACGATCTCAGAGGCAAACCGATCACATTTTCACATCTCATATTACTGACAAAGTAGATGGGAAGTAGTTTTTCTCTGTGATTCTTGAGCTAATTTCTACACTCTTATCTCACATATTCTCCCGGCCCTTGGCCTGATTGTATATGCGGGAAATGAAGGCAAAGTGATCAAAGAATGAGGTTGCCTGTGTTGATTAGTGAAGCCTTTGGTTTACTGAAACATGACCTTAATCTCTGTGAGGATGCTCAGGCACAAACAGATCAAAGGGCTCATCTGTTTTACAGAAAACAGGAAAAGTGATTCAATTGGCAATGAAGTTTAGGTCCAAACTCGGCACTACTTAGCTCTAAATCCCTCTTTTTTTGTCTCCGTCCTGTTAATATTTAAAGTAGATTCACACTTTGAGATGCAAATCATTAATACAGACTTGTTTCCAGCCTCCCCGTGTTTACGTGTAAATATGACTTAGGCGTCGGAAACTGAGTCACTCTGCTCGTCTGTGTTGTTTTGGCCGTGTTTCCCAACCGTCAGCCTTATTCCTGTCCTCACTTCCCATCAGCAGACACACACGCACGCGCACACACACACACTCACGCGAAGATCTGGCTACATCATTAACAACCTGACAAAATCTAAGCGTGACGCAGCAGCACGGATCAAAAGTGTTTCTTGGTAATGACCCATTGAGAATATGATTATGTGCAATAACTGTCAGTGGTAATGCATTATTGAGCTGTTATTGAGTAGTTCAAACACTTTCTTGCAAGCTGCTTGCAGTAACTCTTTCTTTACTGTTGTGATATTTCATGGTTAGGCGTTACTTTGCCTGTGTGGCGTATAGTCGGTGGAACAGTCAGAGTCGTAAGAACCGACGTCTGTCAGCACATGTGCATTTAAAGGGACGGAAAATCAAGGAAAGCCTTTTTTGTGCCTTTGGTTTCCAAAGCTTACGTGGTTGGACAGATAGTGCTGGGCTTATTAGACAGTACTACTGTGCTATTGTTCTCTGTAACTTCTCTGTCTCACCACTAAACTTCCTCTGCTAAAGTTCCTTTCAATTTTTCCTTCCCCTCTCTGTAATTTTTCCTTCTCTTTGTTTTGTTAAGTTCTTCCTTGTTTTCAGAGACAGCAACCATTGTTGATGTGGATCTGTAAAGCCAATTGAGAGACTAAATGTGATATCGAGCTAACACAAAGTCTTAACCCGACTTGTGCTGCCGCTGCAGCTGCTGCTTCATTTTGATGTTTTATTCATGTGAGAGATGTTTCAGCAGCTAAGTCTTGCACTTTTAAAGGAGTTGTAAGACATTTGGGGAAATATGCTTATTCACAGTCAGAAAGTCTTTTTTTAAGAAGGTTGTTGATGTTCAGATTCTTCTTTTGGTCCACTAGCGGTCCGTTCTGTGTGCGCGCTAAAACAAAATCCAGTTTTAGTGCACAGCCCCAGCTCTGTAAAGAAGAAACCAATGAAACAGTCTGGGACAAAGCTTCCTTAAATTCACTTAGGTTTGTTTTCAGACTTTTTGAAACAGATTTGGTGCTGGTAAGTGGATTTTGCTTTCTTTGAACGTCCCCACGCTGTCTTCCAGCCTTTAAGCTAAGCTAACAGGCTGCTGGCTCTAGCTTCAGACTGAACAGGAAAAAGATAGGAGAGGTGTTAAATCTCCTCATCTGACTCAAAAAGCAAATACGTTCAGGATTAAATTGCTGGAAGTGCAAATAACCTTTAGTTTAAGTTGATGGTTAAGATTACTTTATGGTTATGTTTAGGTGTTAGCAAGTGTTTGAGAATAAGATGTGAGATGGAAGAAAGGGAATGAATGTGACCAATGGATGCCTTCAAAAGCACAGTAAGAAAAGTGTGTGTGTGTGTGTGTTTACACATTTGTAACACAGTTGCCAGCTGGTGTTTATGTGAGCTCTTGCCAGCTTTTAAGTGAACACACGGGTCAGCAGGAGTATAGTGAGATCAATGGAATGAAACGAAGAATGACAAGTTATTCCTGCAAGGGAACAAGCAGCGGGGCTGGACGATGCACCTAGAGGCAACCCCCCCCCCCCACAAACTTCACACACTCCCGACAGGAGCTCGACTGAATACACAATCTGCCCAACGTGAGGCAAGAAATGAGAGACAGAAACTCAACTTTGATAAAACCATCCAGTTTTTCCGAGAACTCATTTTTCCGCCAAAATGTCTCCCTCTGAAGAGATAAAAAGTTTACTGGAGCCAAGACAACTTTCTACGGAGACTCCTTTACAATGACAGCTGTTATGTGTTACACAAAAGCGACAGACGATGAATTCTGCTCTGAAAAATGTGATTCCATTCACCGGACAATTGCTAGCAACAAGAGTTTCAAAGCACGCCAGCGTAACGCGTCGGATCAGACAACGGCGCTCTCTCTTCCTCTGCCCGTCTCTCTCTGAGATAAGCACTAAGTTTCTATGTAAATGTCACCAACCCCGGTGAAAGAGGGGGAAACAGATCCAGAGTGATGTGAGTGTGAAGCGAACTGATATAAGATTTTCCATTCAGTGATGATGACGCACTGCACACACACACACACACGCTGAGAAAACAATAACACATGAGCTCATGCGACTGCCACCTGGATCTGTCCCAGTGACAGTCGAGAGGGGCTACAGTAACTTCCTCGAGATAAAACTCACTGTTTACTGCTGCGACGTGGACAGAAACACCGTTTCTACACTGCGCCGCTGAGCTCCTGGAATGAGACACATTTCAGCGATATCACATCATCTCGCTCCAGGCGCACAGAAGTGTTTACTGAGAAAAGTTTATTTTTCCCCTCACAAACTTTATTTCAACAAATTAGAGCAAAAATACACAGTTGAAGGGTGGGAAATGTTGATAAAATCTTCTCAGGAACTCTATACTGCAGTGCTAATGTGCAGTATATAGTGATAGAGTACATTTCTGGATATTAGAGATACCGGATGGCAATGTCTATTTACTATAGTACTATATACTTTATAAGTACTATAAAAAATAACATTTCTTGGCAATGATTATCCATCCATCCATCCATTTTCTATACCGACTATCCCTTTTGGGGTTGCGGGGGGGTGGGTGGGGGGTGGAGCCTATCCCAGCTGTCAACAGGCGAGAGGCGGGGTACACCCTGAACCTCTCGCCTCGCTCACACTCAAACCTAAGGACAATTTAGAGTTACCAATTAACCTGATGAGGATGTTTTTTGGACTGTGGAGTGCCAAGAGAGAACCCACACATGCACCCTGCCCAACCTGGGGATTGAACCGGCAATCTTCTTGCTGTGAGGCATGTGCACTACCTGCTGCGCCACCGTGCCGCAGCATATTTTCATCTTAGCGCATTTTTGCAAACGTGGCCTATCTGCGCATCCAGCAGATCCGGAGCGACACCAGCATCTTTCAGAGCCCTGTTTCTGGCCAGCTGGTGAATGTGAGTATCTACTCTTATCTCTGTTTTGGTCTCCACCAACTCAAGAAGCCCATCTGCAGCCTGATATAAACATCAGGTAGCATAACAGTGGGTGAAGACAGGCATTGCTGCTGGAAACCAGCCTGATCAGAACACAGAGAGTGAGCCGAAACTGTAAAGTAAAACCTGTAAAACCAAAACAATGACGTCCAACGTGCTGCGTGACAGAGATAATGCTCTGTGGGTTCACAGCCATGAGCAGCTCCATTCACTCTGAGCAGTCATGTGATCCGCTGCTCATTTAAAAATATGCCCATGATGCGAATCCAAACACAGCTGCTCTAACGCTCCATTCAGCTTTCACAATCACTTTGCCTACAGACTCATCACGAGAGTCACGAGATTAGATCAAGTGACCAATTAATGCCTTCTGCCAATGGAGCCACATTATAATCCACAGATTGCACTGATTTATGAAGACACGCGACAATGATATCTTTACTACAACTTCAAAAATCGAACCTAGCGTTGCTCTCGAGAGCCCCGAGTGACCTTTTGCTTCATCTGGGAGCGACCTCAACCTCCGCCCTGTCTGTGCGTCACAGCGGTAATGTGCAGTGTGTAGAGGTTTTCTGGCGAGTGGAGCTTGCACTTAGCCACAGAGATCAAGGCAGAGTGTGTTTGCGTGTGCTGAAATGTGTGTGTGTGTGTGTGTTCTTTTGAGAACTGAATGATACAGAGGGGAGACTTCAAAGCACCGCTTTCATCAGCTGGAGAAGCAAAGTAAAGACGTACAAACCAGGCACCTACACACTCCGTCTCTCTCTCATGGCT
The DNA here is from genome assembly GCA_037975065.1 of Chaetodon trifasciatus. Taxonomy (NCBI): domain Eukaryota; kingdom Metazoa; phylum Chordata; class Actinopteri; order Chaetodontiformes; family Chaetodontidae; genus Chaetodon; species Chaetodon trifasciatus. The sequence continues at coordinate 4,905,441 of JBBMOE010000003.1, forward strand.
GTGTCTGGCTCTAACTGTCTCTAACTATGGACGACTAACTACGCTCACTCATGATGCCAGATATTTTTAAAAGAATCCAAGTAAGGGTCAGTTTAAGCAGAAAGTGAGAGAAAGCGAGCCTGACGTCTTGCTGGCTGCGCTTTTGTCTCCAGAAAGTTTGCATCATATTCACGCCAGCAGAGCAACAGATACGCAACAGTTTTCAGCTTAATATCTTGGCTGGCAACGTGCAGCAGTTCACATGGAATAAAATCAATAGGTTGAAGATTTCAGAAATACTTCTTTTCTCTCGTTTCGAGCTAAGCCTTGGAGGCAGACTTATCTCTATAACCTTGCAGTTCAAACACTGCCTCCAGCAGTAAGTGCACGAGCACTGAGAGGCAGAAAAGCAGCAAAGTGAAGAAACAGCGCTCGAGGACACGGACCAACAGAGAGAGCGGTGCAAAAAACTCATTTAGGGTGCTTTCACACCTAACCTGTTCGGTTCAGTTGAAATGAATTCAGGTCCGTTTGCGCGGTTAGCACGGTTCATTTGGGCTGATGTGAAAGCTGTCAGGCGAACCCTGATGTGGGCCGAACAGCTGAACCGTTTGAAAAGGCGGGTCTGCGTCCGCTGTCAGGCCGACCACGGGATTCTGTGATGGCAAATGTGTGATTTTGGCATGATTTCAAAAGCTAAACTACTAATAAATCCTTCTGCGGATGATTAAATCTGTTCAGGAAGTGATCTTGTAATTGATCTGTACTAGCCATGCAAATCATTTGGAAACTACAGCAACATGTCAGGTATTTTCCCTGATTAAAAGGTCAAAAGCTGTTAAAATTGCAGCGGTTGTATCTAATTCTGCACACTTTTTCAGTTGATTAGGTCCTTTAAAACGTGTCTGACAGTAATAACCTCTTTTCTTTGTAAGATGCAGTCGATTTGCAGTCTAACAATACCAATAATTCTTAAACTTATTTCTTCATGAGCTCTAGAAACAGCATGAATATGCACATCAAAAGCATTAAAATGCTGCATAAACCTATCTCAGTCACTGGAATTTGATTTCCCTCATGTGGTTACCGATGAAGCAGGATGATAACGGCCAAGCCTGCCCATCACGTGTCCTCCTCTTTGCTTGCTTGTAAAAAGTCAGTGTGAACAGAAAGCAGACCAGAACCAAACTCATGTTCCCCCCTGGTCAAATGAACCAGAGGACAGGTGTGAAAGCACCCTTGAACTGTTTCTTGGTTGCTAAGAACACAAATATTCACAGGTCTGAACAGGATGGAGCTCAGCAAGCCGACACCGGGCTGCGAGCTGTCAAGTGTTTGTGGTGCCGTTTGAGAGTAGCATTACCTCGTGAATAGTGACGCCAAACTGTCATCTCACTCTCATGAGCACACACGAGCAAGAAGTGCTGGCACAGGTTCTAAAAATAATGTGTAAAAGTAGCTCTCGCATGAACAATAAAACAGAGAAACCTTTGAAGAGGGGAACTGCCTCCTCTCATGTCGCTTCCAGGATGAAGCCTTCATGTGCAAACAGAAATGCTCTTTAAAAACCCAATCACCACCACAGATGTGCACTCGCTAATGAGAATCTGAACCCCTGACCCTGTCAATGTGATTACTGGTCTGTTAGTAAGCTATAGAATCTGTCACTTTTAGCAAGCTGTAGAAGTAAAGTTAGAAAACTGCTGCATGGTAAACTTTCTAAGCAGCTGCAGTAGCACAGTATTTATTACCCCTGCTGGCAGACGGCCTGGTGCGGCTGCGGGACCGGCTTCGCTGACGTTGCAGTCGGGATTTGCCCAAGAATCTGTAGTAGTACGAGGGTCTCCCAGACCCCTTCCTGGTGACCCCAGCCATGGTGCTAGTTTCCCTTCTGGAGCCCACCAAGAACAAAGATATCTCAGCACTGCAGGGCTGAACACAAGTCCTCTTGAATCTGGTATCGGTGCAGATAAACTCCCAGCAAACTTCTCATGGAGTGCAACTCCGTTTATCGCAAACTGCACTTCACAGTCTCCTTGCACACACTCGCGTCCACTTAAGTCCTCGTGGATTGCGTCGTTGATCAAATCCGCTCCATTGTGAAACCATCCAGCATCCACTTCAGTTCTTCTGCTTGTGTCCTGTCCCACAAGCTCAGACTTCTGCTCCACCTCTGAACACTCCCCCTCAAAGTTTCCCACAGCGAGATCCCAGAGGCTTGATGTCCGGAATACTGCGTGAGTGTGTATCCTGAATGACAGGAAAGCTGCTCCTGCTCCCGGTGCCAGAGAGCACTAAAGGAATTTTATGGACGGCCAGAAAGCCAGGCCCTCTGTTTCATAATGCAGTAAAGGAGTCTCTTGTAGCACAGTTATATACATCCAAAACCCTATCTTCAACTCTTTGTGAGTGTGTGCAACAGACAGAGAGAGAGAGGGAATGCTTTGTGGTTGAGAACAACAGGAGAAAACTTTGGGCTGCACAGAAAACAGGCCTAGATAAAGGCTTCAGTGGAATGGAGTCAACAAGACAGCTATCAGATTACAGACTGCTTTCCTTCCCTCCATCAACCAGGCTAATCTGTTGCAGACTCACAGATAAGAGAACATCTGGTGCAGTCAACAAGTTTGACTTGGAAAAAATATCACCACCCCCGGCTGTGGGTGACTCCTGATCCAGACGCAGTCTCGGTCACGTTCCTGGTTTTACGACAGAGCCACTTTAATTTGCCTCCCAAGGCAAGAAAGGCATGGCAGGGAGTGACAGCCTATCAGAAGCAGATGTAAATAGGCTGTTAAGACTGTCAAAGAGCCAATCAGAGTGTGCCCTGCAGGAGAGGGTCAGGCAGATGGACCATAGTCCACAATTAGACATAATGACACACATGCACAATTGCAAGGATGCAAGAAGGTATAACTTTAAGATTCAAACTGCATGCGATGAGCATACCACTGCTGATATCTATTTTTTTAATGATATAATGTGACTTTCTAGGACACAACATGTCTCAACCAGACATAATATCAAAGGTAAAGGTTAAAGAACTGACTATACTGTGGCGTAAATGCTGAAGCACGAACAAAAACATACAAAACAGTCACAAATACACGCGACCACAAACGGAATAAAAGCGCAAATGTCAACTTCTTTGCAACCAATGTCTCCCACAGTCCCAAGTAATCAACCTAATCAAAGTCTTCCTCTCATACTCTCCCTCTGCAATACCTTTCCTTTCCCTCTACAGCTGCTCAGTTGTTCACTGCGATGCTGCTTGTTACTAGTGAGAGCCATGAGGACCATAACGCTGCATGCTGTGTGGAGCTTTTGTCATTAGCTCAGCCCATAAACTCACAACCACAGAATGCAGCAGCGTGGATATGGGTCTGTATGTCTCTAACATAGGTTTGACTGTTCCCGCGGTCCCACAGAGAGTATTTAACAGGACCATTAGCCGGTATACATCACTCGAGAGTGAGCCAGGGCCTTGTGCTGTGTAGCAGACGGAATGTAAAGGCCTTCAGGCTTCACATTACTGCCGCAGGGCTCACGAAACACCCCTAAGACACGGCTAGCATGCTCTCTCCTCATGGACAAACCAGTGATACACAAACAGCATGTCTGGGTTTTAAGACCTCGCCTGTCATGCCACATAATTACAGACAAATTAGGCTTACAACTGAACTCACATGGCTGACAGTAACTCCAATTCATGCTGACAAAGGAGACACGTGTGAGGCCAGGCTACTGTTTTTCATTACAAAGCTGACTGATTTGTCTTGCCTGCATAATAGTCACTGTGGGAATAGGTACCTACAATGAGTTCTTGTTCGACAGGCCAGGAGCCTACAGACAGGCGGCCCAGTGAACCAGGGTCATGCAGAGTTCGTGTGCTGCTGTTGGCTTCCTCCAGTTCGACCACAAAGACACCAGTGAGCAGTAAAAGGGTCAATAACAGGTCAGGAATAAAGGTGAAATAAACCACTAGCTTTTGTTCTAATGTGCATGCCAGCTGGCAACTCTTGCTGTTTGGATTATGACCCAAATGTGCATCATCAGCGATTCCCCAAATTGGTCTGTCATGCTGAGTCTCAGCTACATTAAAAGATGATTACAGATAGGACAACGTTGAGAACAGCACTGTGAAACAAGTCAGAAATAAAGCTAGAAGTCAGATTTGGTTGTACAGAACAGCTGTATACATCGAGGTAACACCTAAGGTGAGTTGAACAGTAAAATGCTAAAGCTTGTTAGCCTTTTGTCTCTTATCACATGAGTTTACAGCTGGGGAAGAGGAGGTCTTGTGATATTCTATATTTCTCTTTGAGTCAGCAAGTCTGATGGAAAGATCAAAACCAACCATCAGCTGATGAAGTAACAAGTATTTTCTGTGGTGCCAAAGCCCAACAGAGGTAAGTCCTCTGTGCCACGACTGTTGTCCAAAAACTATTAAAAACACATAAGTGAGCCACACTTTCACAGTTAGCACTGGCCTGCCATTTATCCTCACTCAGGTACCAATGCATATTCATCCGCCACTGAAAACAGTCCCTAACAAATGCACTTTTCCATACACAAAAACATTGAATATCCTTTTTGTCGCACATGGTGCTGTGTATTTTTACTTGAATGCACATTCTACTTGCATACTTAAAAGGGTTAGAAGTTTCTTCACATACTTGGATGGCATTACTTCACACCAGGTGCTTCCACGAGGTATTTAATAGTCCACTTTCCAGTTACTCCACGAACTGAATTGTTTATTCATGACAGCAGAGTGAAAACAAAGCCTTGAATATAACTTGAATATAAAATATATCAAGATGAATGCATTTAGTTCATTATTGTGAGGACTGGATCATCCAGCAGTAGACAAACACTGAGTGTGGCGTCTGCAAGTGTTTTTATGCCTGCGTCCTTACTCCCTGCTCCTCCTCCTGTATGACCAGAACACCCAGGATACAATAAAACAAAGGCCAAGTGTTAAGGTGCACTGCAGCGTAAACGACTGAATGATTCTTTGTCAAACAAAAAATCCTTTGGAGAGGAAAGAAAATGAATGCTGTCAGCCTCTTGAGAACAGAAAGGACCTGGCAGATGGAGAGTGTGAATACAACCACCCATCAAATCAGGAACCACAGGTTAAAATAAAAATGTCTTACCTGTTGAAGAGACCAATGAAAGGAAGAGTCAAATCCACATGGCAGCAAACAAGAAAGGAAAAGCAGAAATAAAGTGTTAGACCAGCAGTCTTAACTTCTCAGCAGCCTGTGTCCAAGGTTGACTTGAAAGACTTTGACACAGAAGACTTAAACCAACTCTAAGTTTAAGATGGTTGTTTGAGAGCAATGACATTTAATCTACTGTGTGCAGGTGAGCACATTTTAATGAAGTTCAGAGAGTTCAGACAGTATGTATTTCTTTAACTCAAGCTCAGTGTTGTGCCACTTTTCTCCACAAACCTCAGTAACAAACCCACACGAACAAATACTCAAATTACAGCACAATGGAGACAGCAAAAGGACGTCTGGGGATCAAATCAATCAAATTCATTAACATGTTGCTGCGAATGAGACCGTCCCAAAACCGAGAAAGTCACTGAACCTTTTAAGCTCGGAAACATTACCGAGGGATGCTGGAGAAGCATCCAGCTGATGGTTCAGAGCAAACAATAAGACGAATAAAGAAGCATCGATTGTTAACACAACTCACTCTACTGTCTCCACAGGGAGAGCGGGTCCACACAGAGAGATGCACACACCGGCCATTACAACTGAAATGTAGCCGGCCATTAGAGCAAAACACCTCGGAGGGAGTCACGGGGATTAGACAGCTCTGAAATAACAGAGCAGACCAGCATGTGATCAGCAACCATAAAGACTCGAGGACTGAGAGTCTGGGCAAAACTTCACCTGGAAATGACAAAACATATTAGTATGGATTACGAGCAGTGGACACGACAAAATTGATCGCTACTGCTGCTTGAATCTCCCTGGGCAGATGATAGTTCACCCTCTAAAAGACAACTTGACTTAATTATATATAATAAAGTCACCACTGCTTTGGTGTAAACAGCAGTGAACTCTTTCAGATGGCAGACAGAGAAGAGAGAGAGCACTCTTTCTCTTTCCCTCTGCCTCTCAACTGGATGCTGAACCGGTGGTGCTGCTGAACTGTGCTGCATTATGTTATTCTGTCCATCATCCCTGATAGAAAAACACCTCTCAGTGCATCACTGTAAAATTCAACACCACTTCAAACTGCAGCCTCCAACATGACCATCAACACCTCGAACAGTATCAACAAAAACTGAACATTATAACCTTCACGAAGGTGGGATTTAATGCAGGACTGTTGCTTTAGACTTACTTTAAGCTAGGTGTACCTAACAATCTGGCAATTGAGTACATGTGGTGCATGGGGATATACTGAAGATAGATTATTTTATTATTCTTAATATCTCAATTTATCATTTAGTCTCATAAAATTGCTTGTTTTGTCCCACAAACTGTCCAAAATCATCATATATGTTCAAATTAACATCAAGTAAAACAAAGAAAAGCAGCACGTCCTCACAAATGACAAGCTTTTTTGTATGAAAAATGGCCGATTATCGTGCAAACTATTAACGTTATTCACCTGAGTCACTATCTTAAAGCACAAGAGCAGACTTTGATAATGGCGAGCACACATTTGCGGTCCATGTGACACATCCTATGGAGAACGAGCCACGTCAGATCAAAGCTGTACCAACACTGACCCCTTCTGGAGAACACGTCGATGTACAACTGACGGTAACAGCACTCAGTTGTGACCCTTCAAAACTGCCCTGAAGTTGCTGGATGCCTTTAACAGATGCAGACGTGTGAAAAGCACAGTGGGAATGATTCTGGATCATCATCAAACGGGCCATTAATCACTGGAACATGCTGCACACACACTGAAAGACCTTTAGAAAACCAACATGGCTACGACTGCACTGCACCACATCATTTACTCCACTTAAAGTTCTTGTTGTGGTCGGTTATACAACAATGCAGTGAGCAAGACAGAGGTAATCACATGCTTTTATAGTGTATATATTGTTGTGGTCCACTTTGATATCTCATGCTGGCAAGCAGCCCGCTCTGACATCTTCATAGTGCCGTCCAATCAACTCCTAATCTGAATTAATCCACAAAAAATTTGGCGGAGAAAGGACAAGCAGATGGACAGAGGAATCATCGACCCCTCTCTAATAACAGATAAAAGAGGAGCGCGTCTGTTCTCCAGCAAATGTTTTCAGCACAAAGAAAGTGGAGTGTTTGAGTGGATTAAAGGGATGTCCGTAAGAAGATCAAAGCCCATCTGAAATCTCCGGCCAGCTCGAGTGACATTTAACGAACACAAAGACGCTGCGCGCTGAAACGTGCTTATTTCAAGAGTGTTTCTGCGGAAAAAAAGCACTAATCTGACTTTTAGACAAAAACACTGCAGTAAGATTAAACCCTTAAAGCATGAAAAGCAGGGTTTGTTCCTCCCTCACCGCTCGTGTTTCTGCTGTCCTGTTTGTTTCTCTCTGTGTGTCTGGGTCTGTCTGTTTCGATCAAGGCATGGCGGCCTGGTTTCCTCTTCCTGCCTGCTCACCTGAACACCTGCTGCCAATCATCAATTACACCTGTAGCCTGCTGAGTATCGACCACGGTCTGTCGCTCTGCTCTTCGGCAGCTCGCTCCGTACATCACTGTGTACAACATCCGGCCAATTCTGTGACTTCTTTGCAATTTCCTTGTGTTGTGTTTTAACCTTATCTTACCTGTGCTGCAGGTCCTTTGTCTCCACTGCTGTCCTGGTTTGTCTGCTATGCCCTGATCTTTGTCTCCAGTGTGTCCCTGAACATTCCAACCACTGCCTGCCCTGCTCTGCTGTTTGTCTCTGTCTGCTTGGGTGCAGAGTTATTACCTTAAACTAAACAAAGAGCACACAATGTTATTGCTCGCCACAATATAATATATCCTTGTTATAGCAGTGTCTGACTTATGAAATGAATTAAGGAGGCCAACTGCTGACATTTTGATTTGTAGTAAGATATTAATGTCATTAATGTTTGGTTATTATCAGTGTCTGTACCACACAACTCCCATATCTAAAAGCCGGTCGTTAAAATTTGGCAGCCTAACAATGAATTCTTCTCTGAACGCAGAATTTGACCAAACTAACTAACACTCCTGCTGCTATAGTGACAGACTGGTGCCATCTATCCATGCTGTCTTTTCATCCTCATCTTATTCATGCCTCCCACTCCCTCTTGGCCCCAGAGTAAAGGCCAAATTGCAGAATGTCCCGTCCCAAGCAGAACTCATTATACAAGAGCAGAGACAGACAGAGAACAGAGGAGTCTGTGTGACACTGCTGGCCGGAGACAAACAGATACGCAAGATGGAGGAGGAGGAGGAGGAGGAGGAGGAGGGGGTGAACTCTTTTCCACGATGATTAAAAGGAATAAAGAGCACAAATAAGGAGTGAGCGAGGGAGGAGGAGATGAGAGAGGTCTCGCTAATGAAGCAACCACTTGAGATGGGCGCAGACAGACCTCTGGCAATGTTGTTCTCAAATTTTATATCAAATGAGTCACAAAGGCGCACACTGTTGTACGCGTTCACGCACCATCACACTCACAAGCAGCTGAGCTTAACAGGACAGTAAAACGCTTCATATCACAGCAGGAAAACAAGCGGTTTGGGAGAATTATTGGCTACAGTGAGACAAAGTTTGGTTATTCTAAAATTAAATTATGGTTATATGTTAATTACTGTGGAATCTGTTTCTGCCACCCTGCTATGTACCGCATGAGACTACACAAGCAACAAGTGGACTTGTTCTGTGGTAAGTATTTAAAAACTTTATCTTTATCATAAAATGTCCAGGTTCATGTTCAGAAAGCAGACAGAAAGCATTAACTGCATGAGTTTTGGATCAACTGAAAAAGCTCTACTTCACAATATCCTACCAACCTGCTTAACACCTCTAAGCTGAGTATCACTTGCTAGCTTATAGCTGCTACACTATCATTTCATGCCGTGCCTTTGACAGTCCAGCTATGTGGGGTTCAGCCTAGCTTGCACTCTGTCCTGCAGCTGTGTACCTCTCATCTTATCTCCCTGCTCCACTGATGGGCTTCAGATCTTTTAGGCCTCCACAGACTCCCCAAAACACAATAGCGAGGCTCACACCAGAAGGAGAATCCCACGAGCTGCTAACGCCATTTCTGTTTACCAAGTACCTGCTAACATCACGTAGCACTCAACAATACGGACAATGCTTAGCCTAAGGTCGTTGACCAGTGCGTTTAGATAGCGTATATGCATGTAAATCATGCATGGAGTATTTATAGGCACAAGTGGTAACCCTGTCGCCTCACAGCTAGAAGGTCCCAGGTTCGAATCCCGCTGTGGGCGCTGGTGGCGTGTCCTCCACCATGCCTTCAGTGCCTGCTGCTCGAGGAAAAAAGGGCCTTTCTGTGTGGAGTTTGCATGTAATCCCTGTGTTCACCTGGGGTATCCCCAGGTGAAAACATGCAAGAAGATCACCACCTGACCAATGGTGACAAGGAGAACTGGTCGTTGTCGGCTGGCAGCCCACCCCTCCTGGTCTGCCGCGGAGCAAGACTTACCAGGATGGGTTAATTTCACGAAGCATGGCGTGTGTGCAGTCTCCTCCCTGTAGCATGTGTGCACAGTGATTAATAAAGTGAAATCTTATCTTATCTTATTGAGAGGGTAAAGTGTACATAGGACAAATGATCAAATGTAAAAATGCTAAGATCACGCTCAACTAACTAGGGCTTATGATTTAATTGATAATACTTGATCATCACAACAATTGGCAATTAATTACCCATTGATCAACTGATTGTTTTGGCCTACCTATCATGTTTACTGCCTCTCTCACACGCACACACACTGAGTGACGCTCACGCACACACACACAGTGAGGCCATGTGCACTGCACATCAAAGAGACAATGTCAGGATTACAGAGTGAATAGCCCACATTCTGTTGTTGACATCTAAGCGAATGCTTACACAGGGAAATCTGTTCCAATCGATTCTCTGCAGATAAAACAAATAAGCGTCAGGAGAAAGGATCCCAGGCTGCACGACGACACCCGCTCTACAGCAGCTGCACACACGCTCACATCAGCGCACTCAGCTCGCCTTAGATAGATTGAGACTTCAATGATCCCACTGGGGGGCATGAGGCTTTGCACGTGCTCATACGCGCACGCCCGCGCACACACATACACGCAGTGTAAGCTCTCCACAGGTTTTCACTGTCCATCTCCTTTTAGTAATCCCGTTCTTATTTAATCTACATGGCAACTCGCCTTTAAATCCCAGGTCAAACAACACGCTGTGGGAGAGGGAGGGAAGAATAAAAGCAGAGTGTTGTTCTGTGCTAGGAGGCTTTTTAGAAACTTTCCAACATGCCAAACCCCCTGAAGAGTCTCTTGTCACCAGGCCGAGGATGTTTTTTGGCTGCAAAACAAAACAAAACTGACATCTGTTATTCGGTGCGGTACCATAATTTGAATTGTCCTTTGAACAAGATGTACTGAAAACTTGCTGCCACTGTCAGCTTTGGATTTCTCAGTGTCCCAGTTTTGTCAATATGCTTTTTTTTTTTGACTAAACCTGCTTCATGGCAGTTTCCTGCAAGCAAAGCATTAGAGTTTACACAAGGTGCTGACACATCGCACCCATAATCAATCCAAATTCTTTCTTGTAAGGTAATTGTACGGTAAGGTAAATCTGTAATAGTCGTTGCTCTGACAGGACAGGCTGTAAAAGATGCAGAAAAAAAAATTAAAGGCCAGAAAGAGCCAGGAAGCTGGTTTTATAGGTAAGGAAACATGTCATTACTGAAGTGGGACTGCAGTGCTTCACTTATCCTCCTCTTAGTTCATTCCTAAGCTTTTTATTGCCGCTCTTTATAACATTCTCTTCTCTTTGTACATGGAAGGAAAATCACCATTTCTCCTTCTTTCCCTTAATTGCTCACTTTCTTTTCTTCGCTCACTCCCATTCACACTTGCAAACTACACAACTCTAGCATAACAAAGGAAACGCAGGACAATACGAAGCACGTCGGTGGCGATACGTCGACGTGGCGCTGAATGGAGTGGATTACTTAAATGCCTACTTATCTCATAATGTCTGATCTTGTGTCCTGTTATATTTAGAAATACTTTGTGTTCTTTATGTTGGAATTTATGGAATTCAGTCACAGCCCACGTAAGGGTCGCTGCTTCCCATTCAGCCACAGAGACTCCATTGTCATATGAACAATAGGCATAATTTGTCAAATGGCCATGTGAAATTTAAGTGGCCAACTGAGTGAGGATAAGGGGGGGCGACCAGGGACTTGGCAGCAATGCAGGCTTGGCAATTAATGCTACTGTAAAACTTCTCTATCCATCAAACATTGACCTTTGATATGCGCAATGTGCTGACTGCTAATTGAGCCCTCACCTGCATGTACACACTCTGGCATACAAGTACCCGCTTCCATCCCTCTAATTGTTGTGCCGAAAGTGAGTCAATGTACTGCAAAGATTACCATGCACGAATGCACAAATGAGCAAACACAGAAGCCGGACCTTATAGAGAGGGTGCTCTTGAAGCGAAGGCAAACATACACTCGTGTTGTGTCATATTGATGAAGATGGCAACTAATTAAAATAGGATTTGTGAGGTGGAGGAGCCCACTGAGGTTGGGTATGGATGGGGTGGTTTTCACAGGGACTATTTCTTCAGTAGACAGTGTAACAATGGCACTGTTTCTGGGAAGAAGTTGCTTAATTCAAGAAGAGTTTTCTAAATATTTTTTTAATACAGCACCACAAGCTAATTCCATTCACCTCCATTGCATTGGTGAAAATTCACACCACTAAAGACAAGAAAAAACACCTTTCATTTGTCTATTTACTTTGAATCTGAGGAGAAAAGTTCACCACTATTATGCTCCAAAGCTAATCAATAGTAGAAAAATTTGATGTGTTGCTAAAAATAAAAAAATGTACAATCAGTTCTGATGGAGAGGGACTCATCCTGAGCACAGCCACTTTGTTCCCAGTAATTTAGCCATAAACTTGGGATCTGTGTGCAACAGCTTACCTGTCTCGTGTGGAGAAAAGCATTTAGATTAATGAGGCTACTGAAGGGCACAATGATACATCAGAAGATTTAAATCAATGGGAGTTTTCCATTCAGCCTCTGCTGTGGTTTGTGCTTTGTGCTAATTAGCAAATATTAGCATGCTAACATGATGAATTAAGCTAGTGAACATGATAAATGTTATACTGGCTTATCAGCATGTTAGCATTCAGTGTGAGAATGCTAGCATGCTGATTTTAGCATGTAGCTCTCAGCACTGCTAGCACGGCCGTAGACTTAGTCTTGTTGCTATTTAACCAGTTGATAATCTGCCACACGTGGTAAAGTAAATATTGCTGCTTACAAATTTAACCATGCTTGTTAATTGTTTGTTTCACCATAGTTCCACCATTGATCTGTACTTCGCTAGCCTGGGGTTGTTTGTGTTTCGCTACAGTTAACAAACAATCATTTCTGGTTAAAGTAAAACACAGTAACAAAGTACTTTAAAGCTTAGTTGTGCTTTATTAGTTCAGTTCTGTGATCCACACGTTAATCTTTGCTACTTACCATGTCCACCATGTTTTCCAGGGGCAATAGGAGGGCGGTGCCCGAACACTTCCTGTATTTATAGACTGGGTGACATCATCAGTGATGTCACTGGGATAGACCAAGTGTGGGGGTGGGTGGATGGGTAAATTAGGTTAAGTATGTGTTATTTATCTTGACTGTGATCAGTGTATGTATGGTCGCAATTATGTGGTATATGTTAAACGATGTGAAGCGGTTCTACTTGGACGTCGGTGAGGATGAAGAGCTTAATCACTTCCCTGTTGTGAGGACAGGTACTGTAGTCACCTGCATCGTGTGCGGTACAGCCCAGATTGGCTCCTGCTGATTGAAGGGACTATTTAAGCAGTTGCTTTTTGGTTATTATGTTGTTACTATGAGTTGAGATTTGTTTGGTTTGTTTTGTTTCTTTCTTTTTGTTTTGTACTTATTTTTAGTTACACGTCTCATGGTGGCACTAATTTTCTCTATACATTGTCACAACTAGATTCATACACCAATAAAAACACCAAAATCGTTTCGGTAATAGAAAGGATTGAATTCCCTGAAACGCAGGAAGGATTTTACTGTGAAGTACAAGCAGGAAGTGTTGACTCTGTGATGCCCTTTGGCTACCAAGAGTTAATTAATTCCGTGAACCATAAAAGTTGGTCTCACTCTATTTTCGGTGCTTGTTTTGCATCAGTGTGAAAGGCAAATCTCTAAGAGGAACAAGTGAACCGCACAGACAAAGAGGTGCTTATTTCACTTTGGGAAAACTTCTGAGTTTTAACAACAGATCGAGGTGAGCTACACCTGTTATGTCGAGACAGAGGTGACAACAAGCCTTCTGATTTCAGTTGCTCTCTGCATGGCACGCCCCAGCTATCTCAACCAATGGAAATCTGCAAACAAGTCTACACACCCAGACATACTCAAACACGAAGCAAGGATAAACGTCAAAACAGGCACTGAGTCAGTGAGTCCCGTCTGCGACTGACGGTGGCCGGTCAGTGCAGCCATCTTTATGGTCAGAACACTTTCCCTAGCGTGGGAATCCACCTTCGAGCTATAACCAGCGATCTCACTGTCTCTCTGCAACACGCATGCACAGGCACATCGTGGGTGTGTTTGTGTGCATGTCTTCCGCAGATGAAATGCCAGTTCTTAGAGAGAGGAAACAAGCAGATTTGGACTTCTGTGTTTGAACTCCGTGCACTTCACTCAGGAACTCAAAGTGGTACAGCCACAATGACAAAAGGTGCAGCTTCTGTCTGCATGTGTGTGCGTGCAGAGCTGCTGTGTGTGTGCGGCTATTCAGAGAGATCGAGGGCAGGACACAGGAGGAGCACAACTATCTGGGACAGTGCAGTTGGTTCCACAAAGACAGTTACAGGCAACTCAACTGTGGCTAAATGTTACACTTAAAATCAGGTTCATTATAGCCGCAGCTTTGCTTTGTGGTCAGTGATCTGTCATAGTACAGACAGGGTGAGTATGTGTGTGACTTGCTGAAGTGGGGAGTTATGTGACAGGAAGTGAGGTAAGTTGGGGGGAAGGAGGAACATTTGGGAGTGGAGTTCATTTCCCCCTCTTTCCTGTTTTGTCTCAGCATGTTCGGCCACCTTCTTACATCATTAACATTATTTTTTTCACTCCCACAGTGCGTACGTGTGTGATAAACCCAGCGCTCATAAACAGAGAACTTGAATATTATCCAGTACTTCATGCTAATCCAACAGTCAAGGTGTGTTCAGAAAGTGCTGAGAATGCACAGTATCTTACACAATCCTGTTGCTATCAAGACAACACATGAGAGTCATGTGTAAATAGAAAAAAAAGCATCCTTGTTGTCATGGACGACAGGTAAAATAATTTAGGACAACGTCCCTGAAATAAACGTAATCAAATTAAACTGTCCGTCATGTGTTCAGTCAGCCTCTGGGGAAGCAGTGTGTGTGTTTCGTTGACTGTACCGACGCTGTGAGTTAGGCCTCATCTGCCCAACTTTATATAAAAGTCTGTATGTAAAATATAGATTGGAGTGCAACACTTTTTTCTTCCTTTAACAATTTATTGTTTTGCTGCTGTGAAAACGCTGCAGGCCTCAGATCCGTGCAGATGAACCCTCGCTGCCCCAACAGTCTGGATGAATATTTATAAGCTGGATAGTTGTTTCGTGGCGTCTCTGAGAGCTCAGTGACATGAGACAAGTTAGCAAGACTTTAATCTCAAGTTCAAGGAGCTTTTCATCTGTGACGCCTCATAAATTACAAAACAGTCAAAGGTGCAGTGCAGTTAGGCAGCAGCAGAGCTGAAGCTGCAGCCGAACAGCTTTGTCAAGCCGAGCGTAAATATATCGTCCACGCTGGGAGTTTCAGCGGTCGACCTGAGTTTTCTCAGAGCGAGCAGCAGCAGGACGAGTGCAGGGTGCTCCTTTCTGCACTCCAGTTTCATTTTATTTCGACAGTCACGGCGCGGGTTCAGTGACGGGCTTTTGTCTCCACACATTTTACTGGTTACCAGTCCGTCTGAACTCTGTGATGAAAGGCTGTTTGTTAGTGCATCGACGTCAAGGCTGATTTGAAACGGAGGAGGAGAAAAATATGAAAGAGCAAGACATCACTCATCATCTGAATCGCTGTGGGACATTTCCTCACAGAATATCACTGTGAGGAAAAAAAAAACTGAAGAGTGACGACTGTGCGACGGTTAAAATGTATCCATGTGTGAGATCAGGGCTGGATTCCCACGTGATCTCGTGATTGCGCAATTATCTCGTGATCCCGCGAAACCAGGTGCCTCACAGGGTAACGTGACTAAGGCGTCACGTCACGTGAAGCGAGAGCGACAGTCGGCGGCACCTCTGAGCTAGTTTGCCAACTTCAGAAAAGAGCGGACTGACAAGGAAACACGGATGAGAGTGAAATTGTGAGTACAGAGCAGAAGGCATCCCAACCAACCCAGGATGACAGGTGTTCTTTCTACAAGGGTGGTAATGTTAAACCATTCCTTCACTGAATTTACCGACCGATTACCGTACCATGATATATCACCATAATGTAAAATGACATACACCGTGATGCGAGATTTTGGCCGTATTGCCCACCTCTACACCTGACTCACCAAACTCACAACAGAGATTCAGGATGCCGACAACATCTCTAAAAGGAAGTCGCACAAAGTAACGAACAAACAGGTGAGCGACCCCGGAACAACAGGCAAACGGTAAAATTATCACACAAACTGTAAACAGCCAGACGGTTTACAGACCGACTTCCTGACTCAACTTGGACTATGTAGCTGTTAGCACACAACGTTTTCCTGTAAAATGAGAGGTTCCAAGTGCACTCGCCTTCTGTTTCACTTTCCAATAAAGTGATTTATATAACCTGGCTAAACCGGTGGCTTGTTTACAACCGTCTGGCTCGTGTTTCTTGCCCTGTCAGACTTTGTTGCGATGTGTTCCCAGATCAAAACAACGTGGTGAGCACACATTTGCCATAACTGTCAAAAATGGTCTACAAAAATAAGATCCAAGTTCTAATAAACCAGAATTATACTTTAATCGGTTGTGTGAGTGTCTTCTTATTTCTGAATACTGTATAAACATGCATGTTCCTACTGCTTGACGTGACTCCTTTATGAATATATGTTTGCTTTCATGTGTGCCTGGATGTGTACATGCTACAGTGTTGTTCTGCACCATGCTGTGAGTCATTCATAACAGGTCACATAAACACACACTTCTGTGTCGCTCTGTAATACTTTGAGTTGAAAAAAACAAAACAGGAAGAGGTGTGAGGGCAAACACAATAACACACATGTACCAGCACCTGAAGCAAATCCCTGAAAACTTACTCCAAAGTCTGTGACAGCTAAACTGCTGCTAAACTGTTAAGACTGCTGGAGACCTGCAGACAGAGACTTGATGTATTTGCTGTGTTATCTCTTGCCTCATTGAAAACTCGATGGGTGGTCCAGCTCCTTGTGAATCAACACAGCAAGGCTTTGTCAGGCAAGACGGCACACACACAACATGAACACTAACATCACATATGCAAATCAATGCACACGATCTCACAGAATCTCACTCCTAGAATTGTCCATTCAATCATAACAGCGCTGCACTAGGTAGAGCGGTAGAGCCCACATAATGTGAAAGTGGATATGACTCATTGTCTTGGCACTTCATTTGCACATTCCACTTCATTACCATACCATCATTATGTTTTGAGACAACATTTAAAAGGAGAGACACTTGATAGTAAGGGTACAAATCATGTACTTAAGTAATTCTTAACTAATCCACCACTCATAATGATTTCATGCATGAATCAATGCAGCGTGCATCATGAAAGTCATTAGAACTTCATGTGATTAGTTCACACTTATTAGACTCCCAGTTAAAGAATGTTAATTCACAGTTACCTCTTTAATTAATGAATATGCCACCAAAATAGCTGGATTCAAGCTACATAAACTTTCTTTCAGACCCATGTAATTGCTCAGTCTCAGTGCCTGTTCTCATAGAGATGTGAAGGAATCAAAAGGTCATCAGACGCAGATGCTTGCATGGTGAACAGAAACAGGTAAATACAGTCCGATGAATCCATTTTTATCCAGCTGAAATCCAGCTAACGTGCTGATTGAATTAACTGTGAACATAAAGTCAAAGTAACTTCACCATTTGTTGATGGTGAGCGAGAGGAATTCATGATGCATCCTGCAGTAATTCACTCAGTCCTGAGTCATGTATTAAGTGTTACTTAAGTACATGATTTTTACCCCTACTATAAAGTGTAACCAGAGACAGAGAGTAGTGATGAAGTCATCTGGAGAGAAAATGCCAGAGCTGCTGAATAGGCAGTGAATAATGGAACAATTCCTGGGACATTAATGAAAGCTGACATGCTAATTGTGCTGGGTTACGAGAGCATTTCTCTATTTCACAGCTTGAAGAGCTGCATTTAAATAAAACTAATCTGGATGAGCTACGTCAAATAAAGATTCTTTGATATGCAACCGGATCATTAAACGTCAACGACAAACACCAGACAGACTAGTATCTGTTTGCAGATACTGATTTTTACTGACTTTCCTAGCAAGGCTCCAATATCACCATACATGTGGTGAGAACGTCGAAGCATCCACTGTAACTACATCTGCGTGCGTTGCGGTGGCATACATGCTGACGCTGCAATGTGTCAAATTCTAAGCCTACGTGAATACAACCAGACCCACAGTGAGCCCATACATCCGTTTATCTGGCAGCTTCAGCGGAGGGTGCGCGCATGTCAAAAAGCTCAGTCAGGGTTAAAGCTGTTGTCGAGGGCCGCATCTGCTGAGAGGGGCCACAGAATTCAATTATTAACAACTACATATGGACCCCAGCTGGGTTAATAATGAGAGCCAATACATCAACATATTATTATGCCATTATCTTATTATGAGAAGTGTGCAACAGCCTTGAAGCCTCCACTCCACGCACACACAGTGTGCACATGCACTGCAATACAGAGTGTTTACAACACAAAGGTCAAGAGATACACTTGTGAAAGGATCCATTTTGGCGCAATGACGGAACCAGGGCCAGCAGCCGAAATTAATGGATTGTCTTCCCCTTGGGAGTGCAAATGTGCACAGCAGATCTCACACAAATCAGGGCATTTTAGGATGTTTTCATCACGGCCAAACATACAGATGGATTCAGTGATGTATGAAGATGATTACAAGCCCCGCTCCTTCGCATAAAATGTTATTTATTCAAATGTGTCATTAAACGCAATAACGACTTTACATTCTGTTTCGTCGTGATTGAATTTCCTGCCTGTAACTAAGAGTTAGCTGTGCGTCTCTATGTGTGAGTGTATGGTCCCTCGGTAATGAGCAGTGGGAGTAGTTTATTTGTTAAGGAGTGTTTTGGGGAAGCAAAACAAGAAAATGACATCCACAAAAAGCCTTGTTTTTTTGGCCCCACATTCAGACGTTAAGCACTTTGCTGCTCCAACAAAGACGTAATAAATAATTATCCACGGTCTCCATTAGTGGCTGACAGGACAGAAAACACCGAAATGGCTAATTGATGCTGATTTTCATGAGGAATAAGTGCCAGCGCAGACACAAAAGCTGCAGCTGCAGCCGCATGCCCAAACATGCAATCTAAAAGACATTGAGACACAAACAGATCGTTTATCTCACACACGATCACACACGGAGCGTGTGATCAGATGCACAGAATGTAACCTGCAAAGCACATGTACATAATTACAGGGTTTGCCGACAAATACTCTCTACCCACTTCGACTCCCCAAACCGAAAATCCACACACACACACAGTGAAACCACCCCTGTACATTGCTGTCAAACACGTATCAAAAACCCGTCTGTTGTCTGTGATTTATGTCTCTAACTAATTACATAGCTGCTCTTCAGAGAGCCGGGGTGGGGGGGGTGGGGGGAGAGAGCTGGAAAGGGAGTGGGGGAAATGAGGGCAGGTCCTGTGCTACGAAAAATCTGTAAGCCACAGGAAGGTGTTTGTGAGGAGGAGGCTCTATGGACAGCATGTAAACTCAAAGACTTAAATACAGAGAACTATGTCACCACACACAGAGTTAAATATCACTACTGAGTGGGCCAGTTTGAAAATCAGAAGGGTCCCGAGTGCTTTTCTCTTCACCACTTGTGCAATGTGGTGGAGCAAACTTTGCTGTATATACTACAAAACAACCGTTTTAAGTCGAGTATTTACGCAGTTGCAAATCCAGATTTAGTAAAAGGTAAACTCCTAATCAGATCACAGTCTCTGTCGTCACTTTATGAGCTCTGATTTCACAATCTTTAAAAAATATCTAAGCAAGTACGTTCAAGACGAGATGTTTATCTGGAATTGTTTCTCAATGGCACTGCCCTTTCTTTCTTTTTTTTTTTTTTTGAGGCAACAGTTTCTCAACAGCTCTGTTGATTGTTTTTCCGCCAAAAAGGTCACTGTTCATTAAACGCATCGCAGCCTGCATTCGACAGGTGTGGAGGAAGCGGCAGCTCTAAACACACAGAAAACTCAGCAGCGGTCAGACGTGTGAAGATTCATCATGTTAAATAAGAAATGCAAAAAAAAAAAAACTCGCTGCCACTTTGATTTAACGACACGGAACGAGCACACATCACTGGAATACACAGCAGAGATCAGCAGGGGGAGAGAGGCACAGATCGCACAGATATGTGAGTAATACTGGGATGCTATTATCTCTTTAGCCGGTGTGGCAGCAGTTTATCACAGCAGTCAATCACCAAGTAATCACTATCTGTAAAGAACTCCTTCCACTTTCACTGCCGAAGGACACTTGGTCAGCCTCCTCTGCCCGGGCCACCGGAGATAAAGATGCTCCTCAGAGCGAGTGAGCCGACTCAAAGACAGATTAGACTTATCACCCTTTGCTCAAACTAAAATTAACAGCCATCACAAATACACTGTGGAGTGATGGGTGGCGATTAGCTGATTAGTTGTTAGACAGACTTTTCAGGTAACTGCTGAATCCCAAAATCAATCAAAGATTGGCTGCTTATCTCGCTTTTATGTGATTGTAAACTGGACATTTTTGACTTTTGGACTGTTCCCTGAACAAACATAAGCAACTTCAGGACATCACCTTTGGCTTTGAGAAGTTCTCACAAGTATGTTTCACAACATCCAGATATTTTAAAAACTGAAAGATTCATCGATTGATCAAAACAACCAACAGATGAATCAAATAAAAAAAAAAAAGTTACAATACTTATTACTTCCTTAACACATCCACGCCATAAATCAACAACCATCCAGCTGTACAACAGCTGTAATCTGCAAGTACAGCAGCAGAGTGTATTAGTGCAGATAACTGGTGACCTCCGTCTCTATGTCTTTTCTTATGATCCACGCTGATCCTCGTCTGGTGCTCTGGCTCACTTATCTTCCCCTCCAGTGACTCTGCCACCTTAGGAATGCCATTCCAGTCAGTCCATAATTCCCGCTCAGTGTTCCCAGTAATCCCTCTTCTCCGGCTGCTCTGAGCCTACTTCCTTCCCCACAGCTGCTGGTCGGCCCAGCTTGCTCTAATAATAGGACAACAATGCCCGCCCCACGCCCGGACGCACTGCACTACTCCCAAAAAAAAAAAAAAAAATCTGAAAACTCTGTGCACTGAATTGGAAATATTTTGAAAGCTTTCCCACACAAGGTCACTTCAGCAGATATCCAAAAAGGTCAAAAAATCATGAATACTATAAATATTTAATATCACCACAATTATTGATGCCCGAACTCGAGCGGAGCAACTTTCTAAATTGTTGATGCTTAGTGCTTCTCTGTGTGGGTTATAGACTGCAGCATGTAAACACATGTTGGTGGAGGAATGATGATGAGGCTGCACACTCCAGTGAGTTACCGCACTATCTGTGGTAGAGTCAGAGAAGACACTGTAATCATGCAGGAGCTGATAAATGAAGGCTACACACTCTTAAAGTAGTTAAACACTGCCTTGTGCCTTTGCCACAGTGTTTTGGAATGGGATGACTCTTCCAGCACACACACACACACACACACACAAACTGAATAAATTAGGTATAAATGTCACATATATGGTGCGTGGTCCTGTCAGCAAAGCAGCCCCGACCTGCACACACAGACGCCAAAGAAAGGGAGGCGTTAATCAGAAAAGAGTGTGACTGAGAGCCGGACTGAGCTTTCCTCTCTCATCCGCTGCTGCTCCACTTGCAGAAGCAGAGCTCTGAATCATGTTACAGCTCTTTGTGCCTTTGAGCCTGGCACTTCTTCAGCCATTCCTTAGCCGTTTCTTCCGTAAAAGATGCTTCTTTCCACCCCTACTTCGCTTCTTTCCCTGACAGATCAGCGCGATAATGTTGCTCTCCTGGCACGTGAAAAGCTTACCTCCACACCTCCTCCCTCCCAACCCCCCTCCGCCATTCCGCCAAGAGAGCAATCCCACAGAAAAGCTCCCAAAATGTGTAACCTCTCACAGAATTACTGGCCGGTGAAAGGACATAAAAGAAAAAAAAAAAAAAAGCGAGGAATGCTCGCGCTCACCTCAGTCAAGGTCCCGCTGCCGCAGAGAAAGCAGAAGGAAAATCATCCTCAATCCACACAGAAAACCGAGAGCAACAAGTAGTAACTCCAGAGATTTCTCCTCCCCTCTCTCGCACTCCTGCTTCCTTGCTCTGTTTCTCCTTCTGCACTCATCCAGGCTGCAGTAGCTGCAGTGGACTGAGCAAGTATGCGAGCGGTGTGTGTGTGTGTGTGTGAGGGTGTGAGTGTGTATGGTCCTGTGGACTCCTGCAGGGATATTGACTCTTAGCCGGGTTCAGGTCCTCCCCCTTCTCAGGCTCACATAGCAAGAGGGGAAAAAAGCTCACCCACACACACAAACAGAGGGCAGGAGAGTACTCCCTTTGTCTTTTGTTGCTTTCTCTCACTTCCTTGCTCTGTGTCTTCAAATGTCTGTAACTCCCTGCTCCACAGCCCCCTTCATACAGAAAGGGAATAAGAGACAGAGCCAGGCTGCCTATGCGTGTGTGTGTGTGTGCGTGCACGCTCGGGGAAAGCCGTCGTGCCTCAGCGTCCGGGGTGGGAGGAGGAGAAGGAGGCGGAGTTTAGACCTCGGAGAGCCGAATTCCTACCTCTCATCCAACCAATGGGAAGCCTTGTTGCGGTTGACCAAAACCGCGGGGCCAGGCCGGGCCTCACTACCACACTCCAGCTTTAAAGCATTAGCTGGAGTTTGCTGCGTTCTTACATTCTGCAGCAGCGTTGGAGATGACGACGGCTGTTTTCATCTTGTGAAACTACCGGTCTGCCTTTGCTAATATTTACATATTTAACGTTCAATTAAAAAATTGTTCATCAGCTACTTACTGTAAATGCCAGAAAGTAGCTGATGTACCCTGTGCCTATAAATAGTAAGACTTTCAAAAGAACACACAAGTCCCACTTGTTTTTCCTTTCTCGAGGAGATAAACTAGTTGATTTGCTAAATCAACCCAGGCAGGTTTCCAAATGCTGCTGAAGTGAAAGACTCAAGTCACCACACACAACTATGCCAAAACTACAGAGGTAATGTGACGCTTCCTCGTCTCTTCCCACGTCCCTCCCTCCTTCCTGCCAAAGAACAGTACTCTCGTGTTTCAGCTGCTGTCCTTGGCCACACATTTGTCAAGCGAGGCATTTGTCCACAGAAGTGACAGCAGCTCCCCCCCCTCCCCCCTGCTATTCACACCAGTTTACTTCTGGCAACTTCAACTTTTCCCTCTCCTCTCGTCTTCTCACCACATCCAGTCCCAGTCATACGAAGGCTCTAGGCCTGAGTAATAATATCATGTGATGGTCTTTCCTTGGAATAAACTGCTCAATGGTTATTCAAATAAAGTCGGCTATTATTTGCCACTACAAAGTCTTTACTATCACAGTAATGTGTAATGTTTTGTCATCATTGAAGATGGTATTATAACAAGACAAAGAGTTTCTGTGCAGATTGTCAGTTATCATTATTCAAGGAGGGTTGAATCTAGGGCAACTGGACTGGACTGAAAACACTTTCATACAAGGGGCTTCTTCAGTTCTAGCTGACTGGTGGGGAGTCCCAGGTATTTAACCTCTGTGGGGTACCACCTGATTCGTCAGTGCTCCTGTTAGAGTCGCTGGAGTCACCTGAGGCCACGCGTTAACGACAGCGTAAAGACAAAGAGTTTACAGCCACACTAATAACTCTCTAAGTCCTATTTAAAGCTGAAATGCTCACAGTGGCAATGCTAACATGCTAATGTTTATCAGGTATAGTAGTGCTGCATGCTAACAAGCCCTAAGCACAGAGTACAGCTGCAGCTGATGGGAATGTCATTAGTTTTGCAGATTTGGGTCATAAATTAAAGTACTGACATTGAAATTAACACAACAACCTGAAACTTTCACCTGATGCTGCTGGACGAAAAGCAAAGGGATCACCAGCGTTATTACACTTCATCCTGAGATGGACATGGGAACCAATGCTGTATTTATCATCATTTCACTAAAAAAGTCATTAGGATTCATTGTTTGGGAGCCATGGATGTTTGTGCCAGATTTCATGGTGATCCATCCAACAGTTGTTGAGATATTTCAGTCTGGACCAAAGAGGGGTGACCGACTGACTGACAGATCAACATCCCTCGAGCTGCCGCTGTGGCTAAAAATGTAACATGAGCGCTTTAGGCAACACTGACGCATCTACCAAACCGGGATGCGCAGGACGCAAAGACGAAATCTGCAAAAGGAAACCATGTGAGTGGTTTGTGTATTTACATTTACTTAATGCAGCCCAACGTAAAAGACCATTCAGTTCTTTAATGAGCGCGTTGGTGTCTAAGGCAAACACACTTCCACTGACTGATCTGACAGATACGGTGGTGACAGGAGGTTTCCTTTATTTAACATCTGTTACGTCTATAGTTAAATTAATTACAATTACAGCAACGCAGCATTAAGAAAGCCAGCAGGTTAGTGCAAACTGATGACAGACAGCTCCATGTTTCCTCCACTCCACATTTAGTGAGTCCTGGCTTCCAAAACCAAAATGGAACCAGACCTGTTTCCACACACATCCAGTCAATGTGAAATGATACAAATTGTTGTGGTGCGGAGGCAGTCTGCGACAATGCTGCAGATTGGATAAATATGTCGATCTATTACCGTCATCTGTTTCTTGCCTCTGAGGCATCCAGCACCACTATAAAACTCTCCAGTTAAACATCATGTTGTGAGTTCGTCTTTGTTGTGTACCAAAACTTGATGATGAGAGTTATTTGACACATTCTGGCATGTGATTACTCTTTTCTTTTTTTTTTTGAAGACTGGCTTGATCACTTCCAAATTTCCAAAACACTCTATGACAATTAGTGAGGCTTTATTTCTCTGATGTTTTTCGCTGAAAAACGCAGCGTTCCTGCTGCTTTACACTCCAGTTAAAAGAGCAAAGCACAGAACTAAGTAGGACAAATGTCTTACCACCTTTTCATCTTCCTTATTTTGCATAATAGCGTTCATTGCAGTGTTAATGTAAACATAAGCTCTCTGAAACAAATGATCTATTTTGGAAAAGTTATTCATAAAATTGGGATTATGGGAAACAGAACTGTCCATACTGTACAACAGAATTTTCAAAATAAGAGCATAAGGTTAATAGCTGCGGTCATGCTGTGTTCTATGGCCAGAAATATTATATGAACCTTTCCTCGTTCCAGTCCACAAAACCTGTAACACTAACAAAGACTTAAACTTGAATAAACACCCAGGTCTTATTTGTTTTCTCTACATCTGCACTGAGTTTAAAATCTCTTACTGATGCTGATTTAATATTGCAGCTTAAGTTTATCTTTTGAGGTTTCGGATCCCTTCAGGTTTAATACACCTTAAAGCCTACACTGTCATGTGCTTCTGTTTCATTATGGTTACTGCTGATCCTAAAGTTCTGGCCGATCCTTACAGTTACATATTATTCATTACTCACACTGTAATTAGTAGTAGCACATACTGTTGACATTAGCATGTGGTTGCCTGGTGGTTTCAGAGCCGACTGAGGTTAAACCGGTAAGACTACAATGCTTGTTTAAGTCTAATTCCACCTTCAACAGCCAATTACAGAAAAGTGGCAGCGAGGGTTAAAAATGGGAAAGACAGAAACCGAAAGGCTGAAGTGACTTAAGGAGTGAGGACTGGTATGTGGGCTATAGAGTTACACAGACACAAAGTGAAGCAGGGAAGTCTACTCCTATAGACGGCTCTGACACGCCTCTCCTTTTATCTTCCTCCCTGTTTGTTCGCCTTTCCGTCTCACTAATCCCTCACCCCCTGTCACTCTGTTTATTTTCCTGAGTGTCTTTATGTCCAAGAAAGTGTAAAAAATTGAGAACGTGCAGAGTGAAGACCGTGTTAACCTTGTGTTTGTTTAGTCTGCGCTTGGATTTGTGTGTATGAGCATGCAACAGTCGGCTTCTTGGGAGTAAAAAGCCACAACAAAGGACTGAATCCTTCCAACGGATCTCCCTTGAGAAACGGCACTTATGTGCAGCAAAAATAGAGAAAAACACAAGATCAGGGTATATGCAGGAATCCTGAAGTTAAATCTAACACCTTTTAAGACATTTTAAGAGCTCGAGCTTTAACCATTTAAGCCACACAATAACTTACAATCACTGTACACTGGTTGTAAGATCGCACAACTAAACAAACTTAAGCTGTTATATTGGACCTCTGTATCAATGCAATGTAATTCAGACAGGCAGGGTGGGACCAAAGCAATGACTAACCCAATCGAAACTCAAACTAGAACACAATCTATACCTATAACACACACTTTATATCTATACTCTTTATTTTACTGTCTTACATGTATGTCATGGCACAAATAAAGGAATAGGAGATCAAGAATTTCACTACATGTACTTGCATAACCAGCATTTAACCAACAAACTTTGAAGTCTGTGTTAGCATGGGGCTAACCCAAAATGGACCATGCACCCTGTTTTATCTTTTCCACAGGCGAACGTCTTGGCTATTTCTGAATCTGGGAACATCGCTTGAAAAAGATCTGAAATCCTGTCATTAGCATTGAGGGATTGGTGTTTTGCTGCTGTGTTGAGACACCACAGAACCTCTGCGCACAGCGTTGGAGCGGTGCCCATCATCACTCGGAGGTCAGCAGTGGATGATGAAGTGGTGGTTGTTGTAGCAGCCTCAGCCGTGGTGGGTATGGGCTGTAGTTTAGCACAGAAATGCAAAACACAGACCTGCTGTCTGCGTTTCTTAGCAGCTTTGTGGCTGGAACTTAGCATGTGGGACTGGACGGCGTTGATCTCCATCAGGGCCGCACTTATCGCCTTTCGACACACAGAGCAGTATTTCCAGACATCAGACCTGGTTCAAACTCTCGTTCTCCAACTATTTGCATGAAAACTTGCATCTCCCCATTAGCTAGGTGGCATTATCAAGCAGCTGTTAGTCAGCGGGTCAGTGACAGGTTGTCAAGCCACACAGAATCCCACTATGGGCCTGTGCAATGATTAAATTCATGCAACTTTAGCATACCATCTCCTCAGACAAATATACAGCATGCTGAAAACAAACTATGAAATTTAATACCTCAGAAAGAAGCATTTAAGACTTTTTAATTCATCTTCAGGGCCTTAGTTGTCGCTAAATTGATTTATCTACTTTTAACACTTTTTAAGACCCCGGGACACCCTGGCGATATACAGCAGACATGAGGAAAAGACAGAGCAGTATACCAGCGGCAAGCAGAGAGCAAAGGAACGGAAAGTGTAACGAGAGCCATCAATGGCAAACACAGGAAACAAACAGTCTGTCTAATGCGAATCCACAGTGTCCTAAGGATCTGCCTCTAGAAGTAACTCTGCCATTCCACACTCTGTTGAGTGCTTGTGTGCTGCAAAAACATCCCAAATGTCTGTGCTGAGGCACAACTTAATGCATAACAAAATGGCACAGCGCTCCTGAAAAAGCTGAGTCAGAGAAACATCGACACATTAAACAGTCAAACCACATCAAATCAGCTTTTGATTCGTCTCTTGTTTCCCCTCGCCTGTAAAAATGGAGCAATAAAGGAATGTGTACTTCAGCAGTAGGAAGAGTTGGACATGGGACAGCCAGGAATGCCAACAACTGCCATTTTGGAGACAAAGGCACTTGTGTGCGGCACGTGGGGTCAGGCTGCTGCCATGCCGGCCATGCCAGCGAGTGCTTTTTGTGGAAGGATTCCAAAGGGAATTCGACTTATAAAAGGCTGGAACTGGGGCATCCTGGGGCCCGGCGGGCTAACGTGCACACCGCTTAGCCGCCACGTTTCTCTTGGTCTTTTATCGCATATCATTCGCGCCTCTTTCTTCACGTTTGCATCTAAAGTCCCAAAACCTGAACTCTGTGTGCTTTGTAATAAACACAGCATTGATTTAGGAACTCCCCCCACCACCCGAAACGTCGCCCATATGGACTATTGTTGACTTCACATAGATCTGATCCTGTATTCCATAGTTATACTGGGAGGTTATACTGGTAAAGTCTTTGATGGACATGCAAAGAAACATACATATTGGGTCTAAAAGCTGCAAATTTAATAAAAAAAATGCCAACAGAGCAGCTTAATCTTAATACTTCTAGAAACACAAACAGTATATAATAGCAGCCTTCAGTTCTCCCTTTGAAAACATGAAGTACTACTTCTTTGGCCCGTGTTTTTGATGAATTGTCGCATCATGTATTCTGCTGTCACATCAGAACTTTGTAGACCTCATGTCCTGAAATGTATATGAATACACAAAGCAGCTTATGTGACTTGGTGGGAAGTTCTTGGCAGTTGACCTCCTGATCTTGAAAGCAGAATATCAAAGACGTCAAATCAAACTTGTGAATGCTTTATGTTGCTGCTTCTTCAATGCTCTCGTTTCAGGCTCAAATTCCAG
This sequence comes from Chaetodon trifasciatus, assembly GCA_037975065.1. Lineage (NCBI taxonomy): Eukaryota > Metazoa > Chordata > Actinopteri > Chaetodontiformes > Chaetodontidae > Chaetodon > Chaetodon trifasciatus. Next base: position 4,933,600 of record JBBMOE010000003.1, read on the forward strand.
CATTTTTCCCACCAGAGCTTGCACTGAAATGTATGCTCTGGTAGATCAACACGGATGTGTAACTGGGTAAATCACATAAACAATGAGGAAGGCTAAACAAACCACTGATTAAGATCAGCTTATCTCGCCATTTAAGCATCCTCCTTTGATAAGAATCTCCCAGGAAGAGTCTGCTGACGCTCATGCTCTTTCTGACTCTCTCCTCTCGCGTAGCCGATGTTTTCCAGCCATCTCTCCTCAGCTCATTCCACCACCGCTCACCCTCTCTGGCACTCTCTGCTCAGTGTGGGACCGGCACATTTACATAAGACTTACAGAGACATGAAAAGCACATTCCCAACATAAATTTGTTGTGAGCGTGTAACAAGCTCATGGCTGTGTTTGGCTCAGTTTCTGCCCCTCGCAGTCACTTCAACTTAGACACACATCGCACCCCTCAACAGCGAAACGTACCGTGTGCGCACACTATCACGCTTACGCACACGCTAGCACCCACACACACGCAAACCGCATTGACACGCTTAACATCTACGTAACATACAGCAAAGACACAATCTACATTTGTACACACATCCCAGTTTTCCTTCGCGCTCTATTGTCTCTTATACTCCGCGCTGCTTTTCTGCTTCCTGTCCCTCCCTCTGTCCCGCCCCTGCACCGCTCCGTTGACTGACAGTCTCTCATCAGGGAGGCTTTCTGACGAATGGGGCCAAATGGAGTCGTGCCACTGTTGCTGCTGGCCGCAAGTCAGCTCTCTGAGGTTATTGCTTAGCTCTGCTCCTGCAGTGTTATTTATATCCGCCATCACCAGACTAGTTTTGAGTGTTTGATGAACTTTTCATGTGCCATCTCCTGCGTGGATCTCACAGCTTTTGGTTCGCTGTGTTTTCTTATATTGCGAGAAATGCAGTTGGATATTTCTCTGTCGTGACGCACAGTAAGAAACTGCTGGATTTCTTTGTGAAAAGACGTTTTCACCATAAAAACGGCCAAAGTGGATCCGATTGAGGAAAACAACATCTCGGATAGATCACTTTTATTACTTGTTTTTACTACTGTGTAAATCCAAAATAGACTTGGTCAGGAACTATGTGTGAGAGCACTGGAGTCAGAAGTGGTCTTTTTTTGACCGCATGAGCATTTTTAGGATCTTTACCTCCATTTGAATGAGAGGAAGCCTGCTCAAGATTTAGTTTCTCCTCCTGAGGTATGTGGGGCTTTTTCAGTGGAGCGGTAACTAGTTTATCAAGTTAAAGTCTGTGTTATAATGGAAGTCACCAATTTGTCAAACACAAGCAATTATTCAGATTACAAGCAAGAACTGGTTGTTGTATCGCTTTTAGGTCTGGGGACACGCTTTCTGTTTGACGTTCCTGACATTTAAATAGCATCCTTATAAAAACAGTCTAAAAAAGAGCAAGATAAAAAGAGATGGGGCTAACTGATTCGAATCCATTTGTCGATTGTTGTGCACCATAAACAGGCAAATTATGCACTACAAGAGACAAAAGAAAGAGAACATCACACTCAGCAGATTGCTACTCTGGAGACAGACATCTTGGTGCGTCGTCCTCCGACTGTCTCCATCACAAATCACGCAATCGTAAATTACAAAGAACAACAAGATGACTTCAAGCTCAAACCAAGCAGCCACTTGTAATCTGGGATTGGTTTGATTTGCTTTGGAGAGGACAAACACAACTGTGCCAAAGAAAAGTTTTGCTCTTGACTTAAGTTCTCCCCCTTAGTTTTTCAGCATAATTTGGCCAAAAGGCAACTGTGGAAGAGACACAGACCCGATTGTTCCAGCTACATTTGGACACAGGGATGCTTTTACTCAAATATGTGGTGTAGTGTCAACACACATGCGTCCTTGACCTCCTTGAAGGACCACCTAGTCGAGTTTGTAGTCAATATATATAACTCCACAAAGCTACCAAACATAGACCACCGAGGTCATCTCTCTGTGTCCTTCTGCATTTTCACGCCTCCTTTGCTTCCAGCTTGTTCTTTCTCATTTTTAGCTTTTTGCTGCTGTACTATCGTTACGCAAACAGCCACCGCGATCCTCTCATGCGGCTGCAAGGCTGAGCGCGAGTGTGTGGGATCTGTGCTTTTTTTTTTTTTGGTCCCTGTCTTCAGAAACATGGTTTCACAGTTTTCCCCACAGATAGTAAAGTAAAATAAAAGAATGGAGCCAAAATCCCACCACAAGCAGCCACTTGAGATGCATTTGAGGGGAGTTTCAAAGCCAAGTGTGAAATGCAATCAGTTGCATCAGGATTTAGATGCGAGATACCAGGTCTTAAGAGTGACAGAGCATTCTCAAATAAGCTTGCAGTTCAGTACTGATGAGAGGTGGAAAACCAGTTTATTTAAAGATGTAAAGGTAATGTTTGATTTTCATCTTAAAACAACATCTAACCCACAGATTAAAAGTCTATCAGAGCTAATCTAGTTGAGTCGCAGTCTGTTATTATCACATTACTCCTGATCTTTGTTTCCAGCTGAACTAATCCAGCGCCTCACGCCTTGACGTCTGCACGAGGATGACAAGAGGCACGCCTTCTTCTTTTCACGCGTTCATATATTCTAAATGCTGATAATGCCAGAGCAGTAGGGCCAGAAGCCTAATAGGAAAGAATGACGGTGGAACATTAACGTAAAGCTGCTCTGGTCAGACGACGGCGTGAGGCAGTGTACTTAAATTTCCAGATGCATTAATATCCAGAAATCAGAACTGACATTAGTACACAATCAATACACAATCTGACTTATATGCTTTGCTCTTACCGTCTGCTGGCCAGGAGGGTATCATAAGAAACAGAATGATGATAGTTTATGCAAAACTTCTGTAACTGAGTTAGTGTAGATGGGATGTTTTCCTCCACCGCAGCCCTTTTTGATTTCAGCTGTTGAAAGGCAAATGGTACGCTGCTTTATGTCATTTAATCAGCTCAATATTTCTATGATAACAACGTATGACGTGACCGTGTGAAAGGGGTCTCTTGTAGTGCAACGGCTGTCCGGCCAACAACTTCACTGTTTAGGCTCACTGTCACCTCTCTCATAGTGTCGTTTATGGCCACAAAACCTACGATACACTACCTGCTCAGCACCAAATAGCAGACAGACAAAAGTTAGAGACTATCTGGTGAACATAGTGGAGCATTTAACTGCTAATGAGACAGATAATTCCCTCAGGAGTTGGTAGAGACCAAAATCAGAGTTACAAGAAAGTGAAAAACAGTTATTGCTGGTTTAGAGGAGTGATTTTTAATACCAACACTGAGTCTAATGACTACATTTGATGTGAAAGGGGACACAGCACGCTACCTACACAGCAACGAACACCTAAACTAAGCTAGTAACCAGCTAGCAAAGAAAGTCGAACATTACACGTTTAAATTCCAGATACTTTTCTCAGGAGTTTGTGGCCAGCCCTCAGACCCAAGTCCCCAAAACGCTGAAACAGCCATTAAAAGAAATGGGACGTGCTGGAATCGCCTTACTTTGCCAAAATGTCTTTCCACCCGTGGTTCAAATCCAGATTTTTTTTTTTACAAAACATGCAAGTATGGAAACACATGCACACACCACACAGACCTACAGGCCCAAACATGCTTACAGCTGGAGAACAGGACAGAGTAAACATGTTTTTTATCTGTCTCCAAGCCCTTTAAACAATACTCATCTGCCGAGGCCACATCCTCACACAGTGGACAGAGTCTCTTACACACCAGAATCAGCTTGACTGAACCATGAGGCCCGGTGCGAGATAGCGCTTCCTCTCTTAAAACTATATTAAAACTTATAAGCTGACAGCCCAGTTGCTAAATTTACACACCACCCCGATGTCTGCTTAGATTTTAGCACATGACAACACAAGCAAGAATAAATCTGTTATTAAAAGCTGAACATTCTTCAAGACAAAGCCCTGCGGCGCTTTCGCCCACAAGACCGCACTTTCATCTGGATGAAATCTGGGAATTTTAGGAGTGCAGTCAGAAACCCTAATTCACCTCAAAATGGAAAATGAGAGAAAAGCCCCTTGTTTTTCACAAAAATAGCTTACAGCGACAGAGAAGCAATTTCAACCGGTTTAAGCTCCCTGTCTAATAAAAGTTCTGTATAAACACACACACAAAAAGAAAACGGTGCTGGTGTTTTCTCCTCCGGTACATGAGCAGCCATTCAACCTTTCTCAACTAGGACAAAAACACGCAGACCTATTTACATGTCAATGAAGGCCATGGATAAGGACTTTTCTCTGCCTCTCCCTTTTTACTTCCCTCCCTCGAACTTCCTCTCATCTGTGTGTTCCTATATGCTCATTTTGAGGCCTGACAAAGGCGCGGCTTCTTTAAAGAGAAATCCTCGTCGTGGGATTCCCATCTTATTCCTGAGAGAACTCTTATGAGCATTACAGCTCTGGACGTGTGTAACACAGCTAAAGATGCAGATTGAGGTCATATATGAGACTATTGTTTGAATTATTTAAGTGACATTTTCTACATGAGCTTGTCTGGCAGCAATACCATTCGGACTATTATCCATAGTAGGAAGAATGTCAAGCATCAGCAATCATTTGCTTTCAGCCCATATAGACAGGAAGTAGCTGCCTGTGCTATAATAGTCAGCCAGATGCAGACAGCAGATCAGCATTTACTGTTATGTAAAATAGCAATGTGTTATATATGAAAAAAACAACAACATGCAAATAAAAATTCACAGTGAGGATCTGCTCTTCCAGTGATGTCTGTGCGCACGCATGCGTTTGTGTGAGAGCGAGTGTAAATTGATGCCTACCAGCCTCAGGAAGAGTTCACGCTTCCTGAGGCTTGCAAGCCCGAGGTGAGAATGTAATCGGATGATATCAGATTATTGCCCTTTCTACTCTCACTTTTCTATTTATATTCTCTCTTGTATGTGCGCTGAGGGAGGCCGGCTGACTGGCTGAGAGGAGACAGCAGTCGATCACTGCACGAAAGCCGCCGTTTAATGCTGGGAAACAGCGCTGTGAAGGTGAGAAGGAGCTCAGTCGTTCTCACATATTTGGGTTAGATTGTTAACAGAAGTTTCGCGTCTCAAGAGATGGATGAAGGTGGTGAGGTTTCGTCTGCGCAGCTTTCTTTCCCTTCTCTTTGTCTCTCCGTCTCTGTCGTGGCAGGCGGCCCAGCGCATAAAGCGATGTGGCTTAGACGCTGGCGAAGAGAAACTATGGTCTCTTGGAAATATGTTCTCTGTTGACTCATTCTGTTAACCGCATTCTTCATCAGCAGCACAGCGGAGTCCTTCCCATCGGCCATGAAGACAAAACATCGTCTTTTCTGGCCCAGTTAATAACACACCACTTTTTCTGCCTTTTAACTATCTAGTTTAGGCTCTAACATTTGGAGCAGTGCAGAGAACAAGAGGCAGCGGAAAATGAGGGGGAAGAGAAGAGAGAGCACTCTCACTGCCTACAGTGCAGTCCAGATCCCCCTGGATTTATTTGTGTACATAACTCTTTTTCTGTCTGTCTCCCCTTCTCTTTCACTCTCCCACTTTCATTCTTTCGTGCTGCGCCGTCTCTAACACAAACACCCACATGCTGCAGCCGCCACACGGCAGACACATACACAGATTCACGTAACCGTCAAATTATCTCGCCGCTTCAGTTAATCGCCCCATTCAAAGGACGAGAGCAGAGTTTCCGAAGCAGGCGGACAGAAGACGGACAGGAGACATGGCAGTTTCAGCAGAGACATCACTCAGCGTACAATCTTGAACTTTCTTGGTTATAGCAAATCCAAAAAAAACAACTCAGAATCCTGTTAAAGCAATCACGAAAAGGTCATTAGAGTCAAATGTGATTAGCAGGCTGTTGATTTCATTACATTGCCATGTAACACCCCTCAGCCCTTAACCCCCTGCCCAAAGGAGCAGACTGAAGTCCTATTCATATGACCACAGAGGCCCCAGTCAACAGTTTAAGAGCCAAACGGAGAGCCTAGTCATAGTAGCAAGCTAACGGGAAAACCGTGTGACCAACAAGCTCTTCAACTTTTTCCACAGTATCACTCCCGTCGTTTCTCATCCTTTCCTCCCACCCCGCCGCCTCAAACCTCACACTCACCATGCTGTGCCTCTGGATGGGCGCTGCTGTCGGGGTCCATGTTAAATTCACAGGGTGACGAGCGCCGAGATCAACACACCCATATCCCGAGGCAAAGTCGGCTCTGCAACTGAACTGCAACTGCTGAAACTGTTACTACAAGTGCTGTTTTATGTCTGCTGCCGTCTGCTCTCTGCTGTTCTCCAGTCGGAGCTGCTGGCGCTGGTCTGGCCCCTGCAGCCTGCCAGCTCAGCTCAGGCTTCTACCGCTGTGTTACATCTGTCTGAATGAGCCCGTCTCTGGAGAGCAGAGAGAGAGAGAGAGAGAGAGAGAGAGAGAGCGAGAGAGAGAGCATAACAGAGCACAGAATGGGAAGAGGAGGAGAGAGAGAGTGGAGCACTTTCCACATTGTGGTGGTGGGGGGAGAGATATTGGTGGAGAGGGTTGTGGCAGTGCTGAATGTTTCCACTTTGATCAATTTCACACTCTCATCATATGTTTTTCTCATCATAAAGAGAACTTTTGTAACACCGGTTTGGAAAACATTAACATGCCAGAAGAATTAAGGAACTTCTATAGCAGTGAAGCCCGAGCGTTAACAATGGGTGAACTCAAAAAACCAGACCAGGTTTCTACTCTCATTTCAATTTGGCACATAGAGCAGCACATGCTGCTTAAGCCGACCTGAATTAACAGCTTGTGCGGCGAGAACATTAGGGCCGCCGCTAACGATTATTTTCATTAAAAATAGTTTAGTCTCCGAAATGTAAAATACAGCGTGAAAAAATGCTCGTCACACTTTGTCAGAGCTCAAAGTGATGTCTCAAACTTGTCTGTTTTGTTCGACATGCCCCATGCACTACCGCAGCAGGTAGTGCGCGTGCCTCACAGCAAGAAGGTCGCCGGTTCGATCCCCGGGTCGGGCGGGGCCTTTCTGTGCAAAGTTTGCATGTTCTTCCTGCGCTTGCGTGGGTTCTCTCCGGGCACTCCGGCTTCCTCTCACAGACCAAAAACATGCTCATTAGGTTGATTGGTTACTCCATTAGGTGTGAGTGTGAGAGTGCATGTTTGTATGTGTGTATATGTTGCCCTGCAATCGACTGGCGACCAGTCCAGGGTGTACCCCGCCTCCTGCCCGTTGACAGCTGGAATAGCGTCCAGCCCCCCGCAACCCCGAAAGTGATAGTCGGGTATAGAAGATGAATGAATGAATGAATGCCCCCTAAACCTGAAGGTATTCAATCTACAGTAATATAAAAGCAACACTTAAAAGCTCTGTCAGAGGAAACTGAAGTTTGGCTGCAACCATAGTTGGAACAGTTGCATACAGGCAGTCATTTAAGACGTTTTTTATAACTGTGTCCTTGCTTATATTCACCTGCTTCTCGTTCAGTAATTGCACAACTCGCTCACATGCCACTCCTGTCGCTCTTGTCCTTTCAGCAGCGTTACATGGCAGAACGGAGCTGAGGCGACCTTTACCTTGAAAACATTTTAATCTCAGCTACAACAATGCGCTCAATAGAATGCAGATCTCTGCCAGGTGAGTCTGGCAGAGACAGGAAGGTGAAACGTGAGGCAACAGATTGCAATGCCACCACAACCGCCAGCTGCAACGAGTGTTTTGAATGAAGGTCTTTTTTGTGTAGCATAGAATTGTGTAAGTTCTCATGTAGAAAAGCTTTTAATAAAGCATTTTTGTATGGGATAGTCTCAGTTTTCTGAGATGCATAGAATAGCGTAATGGCGTTGTAACCGAGCGTCCTGCATTTGCCAAACTGTATGAACTTAACAAGGAAACAACAAATGTGAGGATGAGGCCAAACCTTTCAAATTGAAACATTTCTATGTATTTGCCACGACAAAGGCCAAAGTGTTGCCTGCCTGAAGTAAGCTTAGTTTTTAGTCCTGGTGACTATTGGAAATGTCTTTTGCTTTGCGGTCAGAGCAGTTAATAAAGAGGTGAATCACCACAACCATGCAAGGTCCTCAAGCATACCGACATACCAACATAAATGTACATAACAAATGTAAGATGATTGGTCCAGTAGTGTGAGGGATTAGCTGCAGGCAGACGGATACATGCACACATGTGATCAAACACATGATCCTCTCCTTAAGGCTTACGCCTGGTGGGGATGACTATCCCGGGCTCTTGATAAATTATCCCATATTTTGAGTTTACCTTTATTGAAACTATAAGACAAGACACTGGCAAGGCAAACTGGTCTGGCAGGATGTTTTGGAGTGACTGGCACAAAGAAAACAAACACCACTCTGAGAGCTAATTATCAGGGGAGAGCTGGATTTTGTCAAATTAAAAACATCACAGGGAATGTTAAGATACTTAAAATCCTTGGCTGCGAGGCACATAAAAATCACTCCACAGCCTTTGGTCAGTTATCTATTTGTATTTAATCCTATCGAAAGTGTTACAGCTTCAGTGAAAATATTTATAGAGAAAGCAAAAGCTGGAAAATAGGGCAGCGTATGCCCCGGCATCTCTAAAGAACCGAGATGAGAACTTTCCCAAAGCAGCATCCAGGAAGAAAAAACTTTCACCTCAGTAAAATTAAGCATAGTTGTTCTGGTGGGAGCGAAGCAGCGCTCTCCATCTCTGGCATGTTTGTGCCAAAACCTCGACGAGTTCAAAAGAACAGAGGAGGCAGCCGCTCACTATTCAGTCGGAGGATGAGACGAGATGAGAGCGCGCTCTGATTTGCTGTGGATTCCTATTCATCTAAGAGTAGTTTTTATTCATCTCCCTGCTTATTTAGAGCCTGTGTTACACAAGGACAAGCGCAGGTGGGGCCCACGCCGATGAATAATTTAGTAAAACATAGAACGTGTGAGTGTTTGTAATGCTGCGATGGAGAGCGTGATTTGAAAACCATACAGGTGCACGCACACGCGTACTGCACACATGCACGAACTTTAAAGGTTAGACGCAGAAGAGGGGACTAGAACGTGTTTCACTGCGTGGTTTTCAGGGATAAACCTGACAACAACCCTTCTGTCAACATGCGATTCAAAGAGGCAAACGCTCGCTTTGTGTTCCTGTGACACAGGGCTGCGCAGCACGCCCAAAATCTCCGATCCCGATGCAGATCTTATCACATCCAGACAACGACGCAAGTGACCATACAGCACATTTTCTGCAAATTCAATGAATAGCTTACACAAAACGACCGCATGAATATTTCTTATTACGTTTTGAAGCATATACTTGACAAGTGAAACGTATGTACTCATATCTGATTATTTCTCTCCTTTTCTTTTGAGCCTTTGTGCAAACTTTAAATCAAGCTCGTACGAAAATGTAAAGCCTCAATGCATAAAATAGAAAAGGTAAACAGAAAACGCTTCCAGCCATAGCTGCAAAATAAATGCAGGCCTATAATGTGAATATGGTCAAAAATATAAAAGCAAGTTCTCCTTATAAGAAGAACTGCTTGAACTGCAGCAGCAATTGCAGGCCTAACATAAATATTGGTACATAAACTACCAAATGCAAGCTGCTCTCATCCATAGACTCTCTCTCTGAACTGTCTGACGTGATTCACTTCACATCCAAACCACGTCCATGCAGCAGAAGAAGCCTCTCTTTTAGGTACAAGCTCCTGGTTTTGTCTTGGCATGCATGCGTGGCCTGCAGAAGAACAAAAAGCGCCGTCCAAATGGCGGAAAATATCGCCGTAAAGAGTCTGATTTGTGACACAGTGGAACAAACGATAACATATACGGTATATCGTCACATCACACAGCCCTAATGTGAAATAGAATTTTGTGATGAGCCCGTTAAGTGTGTTTTAATGAAGCTCTAGCAGTATCTCACCCAGCACTAATGCTAACAACAATGCACATATCTGCCTGATATTTCACTTCCACACTTCTATTACATATCAGATGCTGCCTCTTAAAGATAACTGTGTTTTGGATTGTTTCCATTGAAAGAGATGATTCACAAACACATTTCAAACACTCATTTAAAGTCTGAGTCACGCTCCTCTTATTAACAAGTATCAGATTATTTTTGTCCACTGGCATTTCTGTCGCCATTTAATGCCGCTTCTGACCTGTAAATGTTATTTTTCATTGCTGGTGACGTCTGAATTCAAATCATCTGAAGTCTAGTTTCGTGCCTTGTAAGTGCTAATTTGTGAACTATTCATTTGGCTAAATACCTCAAAGGTGACAGAACAGCTTAAAGCATGAAATCGTGTTTAAATGGCTGACATAATAGCCACCACAGTAAAATATTCATGTATTCTAGCTAACATGCAGAAAAGTCTAGCCTGACTATGGAAATCTGAATCAGCAATTCAGAAATGATCTTACATCATCATGGGAAAGTTTCAAACGCCACTGGCAGAGTTGCAAAGGTACCCTGTAATTAGTGAACAAGCTGGCAGACTGTGTTTACTCTTTCAGCCTCTGTCTCTTCTCAGATAAACAAAATCAACCTAATCACAGATGCACTGTAATGATGCATTTTACGCTTTTTTCTCATCATCATGTCATCACTTGTGTCAGTGAAAACGGATTAAAGAACTGGATGCATAAAACTCTCTCTCCCTGCTTTTTAATGGTGTGTGTGTGTTCCTGATTCAGCACTGAATCACAGTGAAAAAAAAAAAAAAAGTCTGTATTTTTAAAGCCAAATATGTGTTATGCAGAGAATGCTGAGCAGCAGCCACAGTTTTGAGGAGACATAAGCTGCTGCTCGTCTCAACGTCTAGCCCTCATCGTACTCTCGGCAAGAATGTGACCTCAATTGGGAGATCCAGGGTGTGATGGAAAGAGAGAAGAGTCCAAAACAAAGTTGTATCACATAGCATGACTCGATGCTTTAAATAAAGGAAACTACTACCTGAAGAAAAATTCTTCTTCTGAGCATGTTTAATCATGTCAGCTAAGTGATTGACAGATACATTTGCTTTTAAGTGCCCTAAAGTTAGATGTTAACTGCTGACGGTGAAGTAAAAGGCTCCCTCTAGTGGTAAAGGGTAGGGAAAGAGAAAAAGAAGAAGGGGGTCTGCAGAAAGTAGGATTCTGATCCCAGCACAAAGCTTCATTAAAATCACCTAAAGAGCCGTGTAAATGTCTCTGTTAAACAGTGCTAACACAACATTAGGATGCAAGAAATTACACAATAACACCGTCCAGTAATCTGAGGGATGGAGGGCGACAACACCTCAGGGAATCACTACATTTTATGAAACTTGACGTTCTGTACCACACTGCAAGATAAAGTAATTACATCATGACAAAGCACTTCAACTCAACAACCGCTGCACCCTCTGATTTAACGGCGGGTCACATCAGGCTGCATGCCAGCTAACAGCCCAGCAGCGGTAACTGTGGGATACAAATGCTTAAATGTCAAACCTCAGTGCCACCCAGAGCCTCATTTTGACTGATTCTAAGGATCCATCCTTAAAGACACATCCGCAGACTTCACCAGCTTTTCCCGAGCTGCTCCATTTTGTCCGCGGACGTAAGTGCATACGGCAGCATATCTAGGAAGTAAAGCTACTATATCACAGGGATTATGTTGTTGTAAAGGGCATCATGGAACCTGCCGTTTGAAAGAGAGCGAAACGTTTTTCAGGGTCCGTCTTAGTGGTTAGGATGAAGCACTGTAGGTGCAGTGCAGGGCTAAGAAGCAGCAAGCTCTCCATCTAGTGGATATGAGGTAGAAGAGAAGAGCATCAGCGATTTCACAAGCTCACCCAGGCGTGTGAGCAATGACAGGCTCACTCGCTGTGTAAGTGTTTGACTGGTTATGTCACTGAGAAGCAGAGAAGAAGAAGTGCTTCTCTTGAATTACACAGCTCATTTGACCTGTGTTTAAAACAAGCATCTGCACACCAGCGTCTCTTTGGCTCTCAGCAGCCTTGGATATAGACAAAAAGGCAGAAAAAAGCACCAACTTCTCCTCAGTCTCCCGAGTCTGAATATAAATTATATTTTTAAATGTCCATAACCACGTTGAACAAGTGTTAAATATATGATTTCTAGGCTATTAATCATTCTAATTTAATTAAGTGGTTTCAAAAAAGCAATTAAAGTATTCCCAGTGTGTGGATGGGTGTGCGTGTGCGTGTGTGTGTGTGAGGCGTCCTGATCACTGCAGAGGTATGTCCTCGGGCTACTCACCGCTCTCGGTGGACAGCTGGCTGTGGAATTCTGGGAACTGTGTTTCCACTGGAACGCTGATGGTGCGTCGCAGGAGATGGACCCTGCATGACGCGGAGCGCCTCTCCTGCAAAAACAAGGGACGGATCTGAGAGGGAGACGGAGACGGAGACACAGCGCGAGAACTTCAGGGCAGATAAAAGGCTGAGTAAATTCAACAAAAGGAGCAGATAAAGCGCAGGCACAAAGAGCAGATAGCACACAGAGGGAGAATGAAAGCTAACAAGAAGACAAATGGTGTCTGCTACCACTACAATAGTCACCCAGGCTCCTTATCTGTGCTGTTGTGCTTATTCTGATCACCGTGTTTAATGCCATGTTGGGCCAATAGCGCACAATAGCTGCAGAGCCTCTGATAAATGACGAGTCGTTGGATAAAACAGAGCAGACATTAGCAGCGCATCAGTCTGTGTCAGCCCATATCTTCCTATAGCTCGCATACCAAATGTTTGGCTCCGGAAGATTAAACGGACAATGGAGAAGGCATGGCCGCGGTGAGTGAAAGGAAAGAGGGAAAGGGCCCGATGTCCTCCAAGACGGGCGATAATGGCTTATCGAGCATCCTCACACCTCTCAACTCAATGCGGTACCCTGTCTGTGTCGTTTTTTCTGACCCTCTGCTTCCATGTTTATCTCTCTGTGCCTCTTGATCGTCGCTGTGAGCCACCTCTTTACTCGGCCCGTGGGACCTAGGTTTGAGGACACCTCCCTCTGACATAAAGACAACGTCTAGTGGTCTGAGCCACAGTGACTGAGCAACGTGAGCTGTAATTAGAGTCCCATGAGATGGAGATATAAACAGCAGAGTCAGGGTCAGGGTATATGGCTTCCAGGAACACTGTTCTGTTGCTTTATTACAGTATTTAACCATTTAATTATCCATTCATTCACCCACACATCCAATTATTCACTTGTGACTAAGTGATAATGTGTTTGATGGGTGAGCGTCACCTGCATGCCTGAAACGTTAACGGAGAGGACACAAAACAATAAAACACTACAGTTTTAAATGTTAAACTGCAGCTGTTTTGATGCATGAAAGCTATTTTTCCGTGAAACAGTTAACAGAGGAAAATATTGCAAATATCTTCTCAGTCTCTGCTAATTCAATCAGGATAATCGCCTTTGCCATGGAAATAAGCGCTGATTTGATTGAGAGGGAGCGGTGAAACAAATGGCAAAGCCCACTTGAATTGAGGCTAAATTTAAACACTTGCACGGCCCCTTCAAGTACCCTCAATTCGGCGGGAATCACTAGAATAAAAAACGTATTGTCTTTAATCACGAGCCCCTTCTGCTGGCAGTCATGTGGATAGTTAGAAATGCAGATGAGAGTAATGAGCTGAATTTGATGGCTTGTTTTTACAGCCTGAGGAACAAAGGAAGGCTTCGCATCATGAAGGTCAAAACGAGAGAAGTGCAAACTCTAGCAACTACTCACACCTTTCTTTCAGTTTTTTGACTTTCATTTTGCCGCGTCAAGAAACACACCTCATTTGCTGTTGAGGTCGTTATTCCGTCTCACAGTTTTGCATTCGCTCTCCCTTTTTGGCTCTATTTGTGTTTGTGGGAGCATCATTTGTCTCCTGACTGGGGAAATGTCATGCTCGCTGTGCAAATGGCTAAGGACCTAATTACCCTCGGCAAATAAGACAATCATTTATTGCAACCCTGATCCTCAAAAAGCTGGCAAGCTGTTTAAAACGGAAATAAAAACAGAATACGATCAAATGGAAATGAACAGTGTTTTACGAGATGCTCCTGAGCTCATCCAATCATGTGTTCACAAAGTGGTGGACCTCACTCCATCCTCACTTGTGAGCCTTTCCAGGATGCCCCTTTCATACCCAATCATGACACTATCACCTGTTACCAATCAACCTGTTCACCTGTGGAATGATCCAAACAGGTGTTTTTGGAGCTTCCAGAATCAGAATCAGAATCAGAAAAAGCTTTACTGGCAAGTACGATTTTACACATACCAGGAATGTGTTTTGGTGAAGTTGGTGCATGAAAAATCTTCTAGAAATAAGCTATTAAAAAGTAGAAAATATAACAATATAAATATATACACAACACAAAACAAAACAACGCGCGCCAACACACCGAGGCAGCCGTTCGTGGAGCCATCTTGTATTCCACATCTTTCCCAGTCTTTAGTTGCTCCTGTCCCAACTGGTTTGAAACCAGTTGATGTTGCTGCATCAAATGCATTGCAAATTATGACATTATCGGCACCAGTTAGCGGTTCACGCTGGTGACTGTGCATCAATTCTATGTTTTTTTACAAGGAAAGCATGAGTGACAAACAGAGACAGACATGGCTGAAGAGAAGGAGACAGAAACGAAGCCAACAAGAATTAACAACACAAAATGGGCTAAAACAAAAAGGCAGAAAAACGAGTGACTGTTTACTAAAACCCCTGCAGCAAAAACTGCTTCACAGCCAACAATCAATCAAAACTTTTGAGCAGGGACTCAAAGTGTTTTTGCACAATGATTTTTCTTTCCTCTCACTTCTGAGCCTTACACATTTCTGCTCATTGTCGTGTTTGTTCTGTTTTAATTTGGGGCTAAATCTGAATTATTAAAGTGTATTTCAAACAGGCCCGGCTCTCTTCTTGGACCTGTTGCATTATGTATTGTGTGTCTGGAGATGCATTGCATCACATGCCCAACAGGAACACATGGATGCTCTTCGCAGCATGTTGAAGGCTTCATCTGAATCATTTTCGCTGACTTCTGACTGTTGATGAATCCACGCTCACAAACATGGAGGAACATCTATAGGCACACAGGATGCATGAGGAGCATAGTGCCATAACGAACACGTCCTTCAGAAGTGTGTGCATTGTTAGAGGTGACCTTTCACTGCGGGTCTCTCGATGGATGCGTTTAAAAGCTGTTGTTCTTTGCTTGCCGCGAAACAAAAAGCAATGTGGTGCAAAGGCTGCCAAGGGGTCGATTTAAATAATTCCTCCCTGCAATTATTGCTCTATTTCAGCGTGCCATACTTCAGTACTTGCAGACAAAGAAAAACTGAAGACACAATTTTCTCCCCAGCTCCAGCAGTAATGTAAAAATGTTTGGCAAATCCAATAACTAAACCTTGTCCGGGTGCTTTTGTGACGTTGAAAAAGTGCATTCATGTCTGAAAACCAGTGTAATCAACTCCTGTGTTGCTGTACAGGATGCTGTATTCCCTAAGAGGGGCCGTGTTCTGTCCCAGCTGCTGTGCCGAAACCTTAAAAATTACAGAGGAGGGCTGGAGAATTTCCCTACGGCAGCTATAATTTAATTTGTTACTGATGTTTCCCAGATAGTGGCAAGAGTTGAAAATGCACGTCATGCCCTGGGACTTCAACTTTACACATCCGCTGCAAAAGAAATGGCTTCTGAAATGAAATGGAACATCAAATATTATTATTGCGGCATTCATGTGCGCATGCAGCTGGCCAGGCTCAGACTAATGTGCGTGAGTTATTAGCAGGAAGAGCAGGAAGTGCGTGCAGAAACGGGAGAAACTTGTGGGTAAAACGCTGGAATGAATGGGCTCAGGTTGAAGTCGGGCAGAGGCGTGTGAGCAATTACATGAGGTGGCCGGGCCAGGTAAAGGTCGCTCCTCTCAATCAACAGCGCAGTGGGGGATAGGTGACTCAAGTTCAGGCTGTATGACAGAAGATATTTCAGCAATGACCTGATCATTAACCACATCAATCAGCAACTGATTAGTCGCTACCTTGAAAGAGAGCAAGGCCACACTGTGGTGCCACCTGGAACTACAACAAACTTCAACATGGTACATTTTCTGACTGTTCCACTGCACATCCCTCATGGTCTGCACTGTAAGGTCAACTTATTTTTGACTGTGTTAGACCATTAATGGAAACTGACAGAGCTGGGAAATAATTCAACATTACAGTTTATTAGCTGTATCATGTATATTGGCCGATCCTGGCACTTATCTACAGTCCTGAGAAGACACCCGAGAAGCCAAAACAGGTTAAAACACCTGTGTAGGTGTAGAGAATGAACAATGAGCTCACACAAAGCTGTTAAACAGACACAGGAAGGTGCGGACTGAACACTGTAATTCAGATTACCCTGCTGACTCCTGATTTGTTCCAAACAACAGCACCTCTAATCTCACAGAAACTTGCATAATCCGGTGTGACACTAATCAAAACAACGGAGGCAAAGAGCAACTTGCTCTGCATAACCTGACTACTCGTGGGCTCCGCTGTGGGATGAATTGAAATGCAGAATGAATTTTCACACAACACAGGATTCACTCAGGAGCTCGTGTTTCTCCACGGGAAGTTATTATTATTAAAGCCCAACTGATACTGTTATCTTTGAGGCTTTTACTGATATCTGATGATACGGCATTTCTGTTCTGATATTTGTTATCAACAGGCAAACTGTATAAAGACGCCTATAGGTGGATGGAGAAGACCAAGGAAGCCGAAGCAAATAAGACAGAATTGGCGTTGACAACGAAGTGAAGGAAATGAACAGAAAGACAATGGTGACACAGAAGGACATGACAGACAAGAGACGGGACGGTCTGCTCTCACCACCTCCTCCTCATTCAGAAGCAGCATCTGACGGTCAGCAACCACACAGTACTTTGGGTTCCACGCAGTTTGCTCTTCATAGGAGTGACCACGTGATATCCAGTGCCTCGACGGACCCCGCACATCTGGAGACGAGGAAGAGGGATCACACAGAGAGAGTTAGCAGAAGGAAGAGAAAAGGCAAAATTAAAGCAGTGAATTGTTCACATCATAGTGGAGCGGAATGAAGAGTAATAGCTTTGGTAGTGATGGCCTTAAAGAGAGGGATGGAGTGGGCAGGAAAGAGTGGACACTAAGGATTTTTGTTTAATAGGCCCTTCATCCATGTGAAAGAATTGCTTTTGAACTCCTGCAAATAACACTTTTGTTCAACGAATGCAAAGACATAAGATGTGCCACAGCAGGCGTAATGACTACCGCATGCTTTCTTCACCTCAATCATTCTGTGGGTGTCAGGTGAAGAAAGGATAAATGTAAAGCAACAGAGACGGGCACAAATTGGATTCTTCCGCTTCTCCACTGATGACGTGACATAAATCTCAGAGAAGCAATACATATGCTTTTTCACAAGGGAAATGCAATCCATCAATCCTTGCACATGGGTTACTGTTACAGAGACACTGCGAGCGCATCCATCAACACAGAGCGCGATCCAAGAGTTTCATTACAGATCTGTTTAGTGAAGCATAGCTTATTAGCACCTCAGGTATTTCTCTCTTCGCGCTGCACACGGAAAGGAAACACATTTCTGATGGGTAAACTCAAACACTTCGAGCATCCACTGCAACATCTCTGTGGAGACCAAGATCACCTGTTGTGAGCTGTGCTGATGGTCTGGAGCTCAGCTAGAGGCCAGTGAGAGAAGCAGTATGTGGGTCAGAGTGTGCTGTTCTGACGGTAAAGTACATCACCAATCTTGCTGCTAAGAGCAAGCAATGTGTCTCATCACATGACACACAGCATGCTAGTATATGTATATATCCATGCTTGATGAAAAGCAGCTAAGAAAGCACTGAGAGATATGGTCTACTTTAAAAAATGATGACAAATGAGACAAACTCCTGTCTATTTTATGCAGCTCGTTCTGAAGTGTTTGTGGTAGCAACTTTGAAACCAGAGGCTTTCATCTGGTGTCAGAAACAGAATATAAAACTATCAGTGTGCTTTCAGAGACTCATCAGTCATGCAGAGTTTCACAGTGAATATGAGATGTACAGTATATTATTCATACATTGCACTGAGAATTTTTGTCCTGTATCTGATCTCATTCATAATACTGTGGAATTAGCATGTATGTACGCTGGACATGAGTGTGCAAAATGTAACGTGCACATTAAGTTTGTCAGCCGTGCCTCTTTGATCATTTTGTCTTACTGCTTCCTCTCCCAGGTAGCCTCGTCATCTTCCCATTAGACTAAGTCACAAGTGCAAAGGCGCATTAATGCACAAACACACGGAGATACAGCTCGCGCATACGGCGTCTGTCTGATCAGCTTACAGTCAAGGTGTGTGGACAGGAGCAGGTCAAGCACACAGCGCTTTCCATCTAGCAAAGCTTCTTTAGCGACAGGTTTTTCATCCCGATGTTGATTTAATTAAGCAATTCAGGATCAGTTCCACAAGCTTTAGAATTATGAGAGAGATCGGCACGAGAGACAAGAGACAGAGAGGCAAGAAAGTCTTTTGACTGCCGCAGTTTTGTTTGGTGTGCCAAGCTTCATTTCCTTCAGATGAGCTCTTTTGCTCTCGTGGCGTTAATCGCTGAACCAACATAGCTGTTCGGCATCTACAACAATAGAAAGTAAGGAAAGAAATAACAGACACACGCACACAAATCACTGGCAAGGCCAGTGCCATAAAAAAACAACTCAAGTTTAGCCATGCACTACATTTCTCAGGCAGGTCTTTGACAGAACTCATTGAATCTGGTTGACAGACAGATCCAAGGACAACAAGCTGATGTGGTATAAATTATATGGATTTTTTTCATGGTCTTGCTGATTTATCAATCAGGGTTGTGACAAGTACATATTCTGCTGTCAATCGATATTTTGCAGGCGCTGCAGTGTGGAGCAGCACACAAGGTGAATTTATACACAAACAGCCTTTTCCCTTACAACAACCTACTCGCATTCCCGAGCTAGTAGGCTTTACTGGGTTTATAAAGATAATGCCCATTTCATCAGCCTTTGGTATACTTTGCCAGTTTTTGAGTATTTAAATAATGTAAATGTCAGAATTACTTTTACAGAATCTCTTTAAGATGTTGCAGCATCTTAGAGAGCATAGTTTAGCATGAACGTTACAAATCGTGAACAACATCTGCAAAAGCAACAGAAAGTCGCAGATGGTCCAGAAAGCATTTCACTGGCGTGAACGCTTTGGTGTTCAGTTATCATACACAAACCTATGTAGAGAGGAGGACACTTGTTAAATACAGCGACTTTAATTGGAAAGAGATGACAGGATTAACCTAATGTCCCTGCAAGGTAGTACGGACTTCTCTCTGATATAGAACATTTTTTATGCCAGTTTTCACTGGCTGTGCACCTTAAGAGCTTTCTCTTTCAAAAACAGCTCTTCCATCTAAAGACATCTATGTGCCCGACACCATGTTTCAAATGCTGAATGATGATATGCTTCAGCTGTTATGTGCCCATTTGGATACTGGAACCAGACCAAATGGATAGTCCTCGAGATGAATTCAGACATAACACCTCTCCATTCTCCCAACTGTGCCGTGGTTTGCTCCAGAGCAGGTACATAAACAGTAATTCATCACCATTATACACGGTCACCTCTGTGACCTGAATACAGTACATGAGAGGCACAAACTGGGCCAAACAGAAATTATATACGGCGCACACGCAACCAAAAATACCACACTCTGAACTGAGAAATTAGATAAAACTTGCAGCTAATTAAATAACAAAAGGCCTACTACTTTTAAGCAAAATTATCCAACAATTCCTTCAACAAATAAGGACTTTGCAACAAAGCTAAGGTGACAACTTTCCCAGAAAACTTACGTTAGCTTAGCTGGTTAGCTTAACTTAGCTAACTCGCTTTCCCACCGTCCTGTTGTGGACAAAATATGGAACTGTATGTTAACATAAAATACAATATTGGAAGGTTGTGTTACAGACAAGAGACAAGACAAGAGTTATTACCTTCAAACTGAGCCAAAGTATGCAGACGAATACTAGCAAAGCTGTTTTCCATCCTTGTAAAAGTGTAACGTTCAGACAAGTATTTCTGGTCTCTAAGCAGCGGCACCAGTTAGACGTTCGCCAGTGGCTACTGCCATCTAGTGGCGATGAATAAGATTGCAGTAAAGCCGCAGGTGAGCTTGTCTGTTTAATAGCAGTGCCATTGCATTTAAAATAACACAAAACAAACTAAATTTAATTAGGTTTATGGAAAGATCAGGGGTTGGGTTAAAAGAGACCTATTCACAATGCTAACTGCATTTTAGAGAGGCTTTCTGACAGACGCCAGAAAAGGTGTTCTAACAGAAAGCCCTAAGGGCAAACTTCTCCCATGTGCCACCGCTGCTGCCTCATATGGCCGTGATGCCTACTTCTGCCGCCTTGACTTGTGGCGCCAGGCCAAGGCACCTGCATCGCACTCACTCAGGGATAATGGTGGCAGCCCTCTTCTGGATGTGGCTGGTGGTCCCCATTAAAGGTTGCCCAGGCGCAATACAAGCATCCTAGAACTGGATCACTTAAATGGAGCAGAGGGCCCATTTATGTCAGTTACACCTGTGCTTTCATCCTGCCAGAAGCCAAAATGTCTCTGAAAAAGATGCACCTGCGGCATAGCTCCAGTTATCTTCACTCTGAGCAGAGCTCTATTCAGATACCTGCAAACACCCGTCAGGGTTTGCATGGCCTTTAAATACGGACCTGATTCTCTTTGTTTGGATGGCCGGACAGAAAAGGCTGGATGAGGCCTTGGTGGATTTGGCAGTGAAGAATGTTCAGACATTTTCTATCACTGAAGATGACATCATCAGGAACTTTGTGAACATCTTGGACATTAGCCACAATATCCCTGCTATCAAGGCACTTATGATACAGGCAAAATACAACTAGAGAGGACGCCATGAGATGAGGTGGGTCTCTACTGGTAGCCTAACTGCTGATATGTGGACCTCCATGAACATGGCTTTGGCACGCCATTTTGCATGTTGCAAGTATTTAAAACATCTGCAAGAAGCTGACTTTTCGTAATGCTAAGACAGCTAAAGGCTGGGATGGGTGGTACGCAACAGCAGAAATGGTCCTGTCAGACAGCCTGTTTGACACGTTTTACATTTACTGCATCCATCTTAAAGACAACATGATCATCTAATAAAATGACAACATTCCCGGTGGGAGAAATAATCTCTGTAACCAGGTATTAAAAAAAAAATACACACCTGGGAGGGTCAGGGAACTGCATTAGTGGGTCACCTGCAGTCTACCTGTGCCACTTTCGAGTAGCTGCTCAGCACCTCTGCACACAAACATCTTCAGTGTTGTGTAAGAGGATTTTTTTCAGCAGCTCGCAAAACCGTTTGCTGGAAGAGAAACTGCCTGAAACTCAGCAAGGTTGAGCAAATATTGTTTTGAAATTAAAACCTGAAAATGAAAGAGCCTGATTACAATGTTCTTTAAATCTTCTTATGACACACTGTCGCTTTCACTTTGCACTCCACATTTTCACTCCAAAGAAATACATAAGCAGTGCTTGGGTTTGATAAGTGTTTCTATCTTGAAGTGACAAAATCCTTTTTCTAAACCAAATAAAAGGGTATGATTAGGTTAGTCTGCTCTCTTTGCATTACTACCGACGATTGTAGGGCAGTTATGTAATCAAGCACATTTCATTAAAGCTCAAATGAATAAGGAAAAGAGAAAATAGATCATGTATTCATTGGGCTTGTGTATGCATGCACTTAAGCTCGTGTCCAAGAAAGCACGGTGTGATGGTTAAGTGTGTTTCACTGTGTTCATAAAAGATTAGGAGTGTTCTCATTAGATAGCAGCTAGATGCTCTAATCCAACGACAATGACAAGCGTGGCCACATCGTGTTTGCATATACTTATAGCCATGCTGTGCTGCTCCCTCATGTGTTTTACAAATTAGTGGCTGCCTACGATCAATAGCTGCACAATATTAGCATTTCGCCCCCCTGCATCAATAGCTGCGGTCCGCAATATGACAATAAACCTCACTTTTCTCCAGCTGCTACAGCGTCCTGCTGTCAGGTTTTGATAGAGCACTTATAAAAAGGCTAAAACCCAATGGTATTAGATCCATATTTCAAGGTTGGAGGCAATGCAACACAAATATTTAGTTTGAAATATCTGCTTTCCTGTTCCAACAACAGAAGACAATGAAGTGAGCAACAGAGAGAGAGAAGATGTGATCCAACATGGGTTTTGGAGTGAAGCGCAAACACAGAAGATGTGAATGTATGTAGGCTGCCTCGCTGATCTACCAAGCCGACTGCGTTTGGAGCCTAATCTGAAGAAAATGGATGTTGGCGAGTTTATAAATGTAACTTTTCTCAGAATATGTTAGGTTCTGTTCATGGGTATCACACGAGTGCTATGAAGTTAATATTGACTCGCCAGCACGTCTCTGCATCTACGACTCCCACAGAATATGGATTCTAGCCTTCCAGCTCACCTATCCAGACTTTTGCAGGAGTCTGATTTAGAAGTTTGGAACATCGTTTTCTCACTGAAACACCCATCTGATTCAATTTACATATTTCCATTTCAAGGAATTGCTTTTATGTGGACCACATCCACATATTTTGTGCATATGACCTGAAGATGATCATTTTTGGATAAAAACACAAGCAGCGGGGGCTCGACAGCATACGATTTCTTCCTTTCTGGTGACGCTTCAGCCTCTTTTATTTACTTCCACCTTGCACAAGCTTTAAGTTGTTGAAAAGGCCTTTCTCATGGAGGACTTGCCAAACACAGGTGTAGCTAATCACATTAATTTTGGCTGTGTTACCCACACATCTAAATGATGTGAGTTCCAGGAACCTGCTATTGTGCATGCTGGCAAACTGGACTGGCTTCTGACAACAACAAAGGGGTTGCAGCCTTGATTTATTTTATTAGCTATACCCATTGCTTATCCTACTAAACGCAAGAAGTGTATTACAGTAGCTTGGCTGGACGATGTAGACTGAGCACTGATTGAGGCCGAGCTCAGGGTTATATGATGTGACAGTCAGTGGATCAGAAACGTGCTGCTCAATGCACACTGTTTTCCAGATATCTAAGCATCATTCTCACTCGCTCTTGTTCCAGCCAGTGCCGTTCTTCAGGAGCGGTCTGTCAATCTTTCGAGTAAATAACTTGATTTTTGGCTTAATATCCCTGAGAAATCATGGCTGCTTTAATATTTGCCTCTGATTCATGCGATACAAGCAATAATGCAGGACACATTTAAACTGTCAGAGATAGAAACTGAATCGGGAAAGGCAACAGAGCAATGTGGTGCGCCCTCATCATAACCCACTGAAGAAGCACTCAGGAAGAGACGCGTCCATTTAAATAGCAAGTTATAAATCCTGCCTGTCTGCATGCTGCTGGCTACACCAGAATGCTCTGATGCAGCTTTGACAGATTTAGAGCCCCTGGATTCGTTGCGCTGCTGATGGGGAGCTTCATCTTGTTTTCTGCTCATACAAAGCAAAGCCGCAAAAGGCCACAAGGTAAGCCCACATGCAGAGTCGGTGATTGAACTTCCTCTCAGAGCTTTCCGGAAATGCCATGCAAGCAAGTAAATGCCATGAGACTGCCAGGCAGTTTCAGTTGTCCAATTCAAATGCACAAGTAAACGAGAGTTCGGAAATCTTAATTTAATATGAGTTGAGATGAGATTGCGCAAGCTGGACTTCACTGAAGCATGGCTGTCAAGCAACGAGCTGAAAGAGACTGCAGTTTTAAATGCGCTGTAGCAGCATGGAGATACTGCTGGAAATGCTGTGTCAACCAGTCTACAGCATAATGGAGCAGGCTGGAAAAAGAAGGAAACGGCTCTGTAGCTTCTGCTGCTGCTGCTTTCCACACCCACAGCGCAAATATGAAGCCTGAGCAGCTCTGTAGCTCCTGGCCATCAATTAAAATTTAATCTGCAGCCCTCAGTCAGGTGAGGAAACGATCAAGGATCAATGCTCTAACTATGAATGCCTTCAAGCTCTTATGAATCACTGTCACTAGACTTGCCAAGTACACAGGAAGCGTGCAGACACAACCCAGGCAACTGACAACTTGATCGGTTTCACAGAAAACAGAGTGACATGCACCGACTTTCACGCCTTTCTTACAACATTTGTTTTCAATCTAAACAACGTGGTATAAAATATTATTGTAGCTGTGGAGGGAAATGTTGTGACTCTCCATTATTCTGATAAAAGAATCGATACAAGGTCACACAGATCAAGTGAGCAAAGCACCACTTGGGTTATAATAAGTAAAAGAAACTCAGCAGTCTCTCAGCTTTTCCATTGAGCAAGCTTTTGCTCTACATCTGTTTCTGGATTTACTCTGGATTTTGAAATACAGGAACTTAAAATTTCAGGTAATTGTCACAGGCTTGACACAACCATAAAGGAAAAGCACACTGTATTCTGTGTAGGACAGATTAGATCATGTTTTACAGGTTAGATTTCAGCAAGAAATAGACCTTGCAAAGTAGAATTTTATAAAATTCAAAATACATCCAAAATGCAGTGCCTGAAATACAGACCAATGAGTGAATTTGTGCTCGGCCATGGAATTAGAGGGGGAAACATTTAAAATCATATAATGGAAATAAATGTGATCGCTGTGCCACCATATGTTGTGTTTGGAGGGCTGAGTTGGTTCTCTCCTGCTGTGTCAGCTGGCGCACCTGCTTGCAGTCAGGTTGATTGGCTTGTTAGAAGTCCCACTCTCACACACACACACACACACACACACACACGCACTCAAAACCTGCTCTCACACAGTCGCAGTGGAGCAGCAGAGCTCAGTACATGGGGCGGGATTGACTTCTGGGGACATTACATGGGCATTTTTTCCCCTAACTAACCACTACACCAACGTTTACCCTAACCTTAACTACTGAGTCACATTTGGACAAGCTGTCCCCACTGAGCTGGTCTCAAGAATTTTGTCCCTGGAAGTAGCCAAAGTCATCCAGACAACACACAAACATAAGTTCTTGCACACTTGTGAGGACCCTCTTTGGCATTTACCATAATTTTAACCTTACCTTAACCATGACCTAAACCTAATTTTCTCCTGGCTCCTAAAACCACGTCTGAACATTAAAACAGCCCTTTGAAGCTATGAGGAGTGGCCAAAATGTCCACAATCTGTTGGTTAAAAACATGTTCCCGTTCTCACTATGTAGCTAGTACAAGTACACGCACACACACACTGAAAGACACACTTAGAGAGAGAGACAGCAGGTTGTGCCTCGGGACAAACCAGCTGCTGTTCTCTCCAATTACCAAATTTCTTTTAATCCGTGTGCTGCTAAATGTCGATGCGGGCCAACATATCAACTATTAGTTTGTTATGTTCTCAGAATGAGAGCTGGACTGTGAAAACTAAATGTGAAAAAGGACTGTCTGCAAGTAACATTGTGTCCCTGTGTTTCTGTGATGACATGGCCTGATTAAACGAATCCTAAAAACAGAGCAGAAAATAAACTGAAAGCCTGGAGCAAAATGAAAGGATTGTACCTGAAAGGCAACAGAAAACAAGGGATTCAAGCAGGTCAATAGAAGAAAGTCTTAATTTCCATTTTGTAGCCTCTTCACGGTGAACTCCAGTCACCTTTGACTTTCAAGCCTTGACTTAATAGTAGATTTTGAGTCATGCTGCTGGTGAGTAGGAGTTGCAGAGGCAGTGCTACACTTGACTGCAATGGAGGATGCTTTTGTCACATGCAAACTGACCCAGACTTTGAACTCTCTTGATGTTGAGGAGCCATGATGGTGTGTTAGTGCCGTCTAAAACAGCAATAAATACTGCTTATCAAGCTGTATTGAAGACTTTCCCTTTGATTCCATCAATGGACTTTTTAAAGTGCCCTTTATTTATATCTAACTAGACACCAAATTGGTGTCTTGGACAGGTGTCTCCAATGCCCCTATAATTAAAAGCCATTCTTGCCCCTTTGCAGGCATTTGGTCGGCCAAAGCCATTTTGACAGGAACACGAGCTACATGTTTTAGTGGGAAGAAAGTTGCGTTCAAGTTTCTTGTGCTTTGCAGAGGATTTATTTCCATTCTGTAGTCTGAGGATACCTGCAGCAGTTTTGTCCTCCTTGATCTTTCTCTTTTATTTAGCTGATTGTGATTCACCTAGATCCTTTCCAGCTTCACTCTGGTAGCTTCAGTTATTTTAAAGGACGGTTTTGCACCCTTGGAAAACTAGATCAAACTCGTCTTTATTCACTGGTGTAAAATAACTTACATTTTTGCATTCGAAAAACCAGATGTTTTTCACTCCGCTATCTGGTTTTACGCGTCAGTTTCCTGGTGATTCACCTGGTGTAGTGTCTCACTGTCATTTAAATGAAACTTGTGTATGTACTTGCATCCTTCACTGGATTAAAGGCTGTGTAAAGACTTGATAATCTGTTACTGTGCAGGCTCCCATATTCCAATTTTTGGCTCATGCTTGGCTCACCAGTGTTTATCATGGTTGACAAAGGATTTATATGGACAGACCTACAACTTTCTTCTTCTCTACCATCCCAGACATGCAGCCTTGATGTTTTCCATGCACAAAAGTTTCAAAATCAAAATTCAGAGAAAGGACTGTATGTAAACCCGAGAGGTGATGCATTTAATGAAGTGTCTCTGGTTTCTTTCATGAAGCTGAGACCGCAGCACTTCAACTTGCAGTGTCACTGCATCAACAGTCTGTAATTCTGGAACGGAAAAATATTCTTTTAAAAAGGTTTCCCCTTGAAACTGCCATCATTTTGAATTAGTTATTGGAGTGATGCTCACATGTGTGTGCGAGAGTCATTGTCTTCAAAGAGCTTATGGTAAATTGAATGTTGGATGAAAGAATTCACATTTCTATTGGATTAAATTGTTACACTCCTTCCTTGAATGATGACGGTCTGCATGAAAATAAGCACAAATAGGATGCAAAAGCTTTTGTGACGGATGTCGTTTTTTTATTCATTATTACAGAGCAATGAAAAGGATTAGGTGAGTCAGACTTTTTGCAAACTTCTTATGAAAATAAGCTCTTTCGGAAATGTAAAACAGGCTGAATTCAAAGCTTTACATTTTTGTAAAAGTCAGGAAGATGAGCATAAGTTCCAGTTACACTTCCTTGATTAAGAATTTCATAGTATGTTTTTGAATGCGTTATGATTTTGTATTGATGAGATGATGAGAATCAACAATCAGAAATTCAGCTTTAACATATTTTGGATGTGCTTCATCTGACTTGCTCATGTATTTCAGTCGTTCGTTTGAAATGCAAGCTTTCGCCGGAGCTGTGAGTGTCCTTTGTTTGCTGCTTATACTTTATGGAAAATGCATGCATATTTCAAGAAATGTTTGCCAGTTCTTTTCAGTGCAGTTTGGCTCTTTGATAAAGAGTTTTGCACATTCAAACTGTTGTAGAAACTGTGCCAAGGCAATCGAGAACGCATTGTCGTCAGATAGAAAGAAACCAGAGTAGCATGCAGCAGAAATGCATAGCAAAAAGAGGCTGGGAGTGCATGTTGTTTACCTTTCTGTTTCATGTTTTAAGTCATTTTATTGGTGGTTTACACTTTTTCTCTCGTTACCTTCCCGTGAACCTTCACATTTCTCTCTTGCACTTGCACACATTATGTAATCCTTGCTTGCCACCTGCTATTGTCGCTGCTGTAGGCCAACATAACACACTTAAGGATAAATTATGCCTTTCTTGTTCATGCTGAGATTGCACTCTTAATAACCCCCCATCTGTCTAAGAAGCCCACGAAGCAAACAGTGCATCTGTACCGCAGTCCCCGAGAGCTGTGCTGCTGTGTTGTTCTGCTCACAGATTAAACGCAGCAGAGGTGACGTGAATCAACCAGAGCTGGAAAATATACCGATAATGATTTCACCTGGGAGCTCGGATGGAACTGGTGATGGGTGACAGACGAGGTGTCTGAACAGAAGTGATGTTTTTGAAGTGTCTGGAAATCATGAATGGCACAGCGGCAGCCACAACAACATTAGGTTTTGGTTTCCTCCAAACACCACTGTGCAACTTGGAGTCGCAATTTAAAGCTCAGTATTTTTGTTAGTCATTTAAACAAACTTCAGCTGTGGAACTCAGGCACAAGGTTTCTGTTTTTAGAATCTAATCACTGACTGCTGCTTCAGACTTTAACTGTGTCACTTTTGTTTCTGCTTGCATTTTTCTCCAGTTGAAGTTAAAGATCTGAGACATTTTGTATGTAAGCAAAAGGCTTAAAGCTCTCAAATCTTGTTCAAATCTGTGTTACTGAGTGCTTCTCCTTTGCCAAGATAGTCCCTCCACCTGTCAGGTGTGGCATATCAAGATGGTGATTAAACAGCATGATTGCGGCACATGTGTGCCTCGGGCTGGTCACGACAAAAGGCCACTCTAAATCTGCAGTTTTATCTTTAAAAGGACATTTATTAGGCACTGAAGTACAGATTTCACATGACAAAAGCTAAAGGGTGCGACCACCATTTGCCTCATGCAGTGCGACATGTCTCCTTTGTATAGAGTTGAGCAGGTTGTGGATTGTGGTCCACTCCTCAAGTCGCTGGATATTGGCAGGGATGGAAACACGCTGTCACACCGATCCAGAGCATCCCAAACATGCTCAGTGGATGACGTATCTGGTGAGAATCCAGGCCATGCAAGAACTGGGATGTTTTCAGCTTCCAGGAATTGTGTACAGATTGTGTACAGATCCTTGCCCCATGCTGCAAGGATCTGTACACACACATTGTCATGCTGCAACATGAGGTGATAGCAGTGAATGAATAGCACAGCAGAGTGCCTTAGGATCTCGTCATGGTGTCTCTGTGCATTGAAACTGCTATCAATAAAATGCACCTGTGTGCGCGTCTGTAAGCAATGCCTGCCTGTACCATAACCCCACCTCCACCATGGGGCACTAACATTTGTATTAGCAAACCACTCACTCACATGACACCATACATGCTGGCTTCCATCTGCCCACTACATTGAAAACTGGGATTCATCCGTGAAGAGAACGGTTCTGCAAAGTGCCAGACACAATCAAAGGTGAGCATTTTCCCCCTCAAGTCGGTCACGACAATTAACTGCAGTCAGGTCAACACTCTGCTGAGGACGCGGATGAGCCTCTCAGACGGTTTCTGACAGTTTGTACAGAAATTTCTTGGTTCTGCAAACCAACTGTTGCACCAGCTGGCCGGTGGCTGGACACAGACAATCCTGCAGGTGAAGAAATCTGGAGTTCAGTGCCTAATAAATGCCTTTTTTTCAAGATAAAACTGCACATTTTAGAGTAGTCTTTTATGGTGACCAGCCTGTGCAGTAATCATGCTGTTTAATCAACGTCTTGATATGCCACACCTGTCAGGTGGATGGATTATCTTGGCCAGGGAGAAGTGCTCACTGGCACAGATTTTAAAACATGAGCCATCCATAGAAAATGCCTTATACACTTAACTTCATGAAAAATGGGAACAAAAAACGAAAGTGCTGCATTTATGTTTTTGCTCGGTGTAAAACAGAGACAGACCGTGAGAGATCAGGGTCTGTGTACTGAAGCCAGTGTTTGTTTTTCCATCAGTGCCGTCTTCATGTGTCCTTTGATTTGAGGCAGTAAAAGACGCACTGTGCACCTTGCATCCCACTTTTGGGTCACCTGTCACTGTGACGTCCATTTCAGTGTGGCATGGGCAGGACCCGTCAAAACAAGATGTCTTTTTTATTTTGATAATTATGTAGCACTTAACAGGCTTTATTTTCCCCTCTTGCGTTCTGACTGACACAATAAAATAGCCTCACAACAAATAATTTGCAGTGTGGTCAGCTTGGAGGAAGACAGGTAACCTTGCCCAAATAAAGCGGCAAACCCTGAAAAAATCAAAATATAAGGCAAAGTGTGAAGAGTTTCCTCTCACAATCCTGAACCAAGCAAGAATAGCAACTGTTTGTCTTTCTATTCATGTTGTAATGAACTAATTTCCATGCCTTCTGCCCAAAGCATGCTGGGATATGATCCCCCTGACCCTCCCAGAAAAGAAAAATCCTACACAGACATGAATAAATGCACTTCTGCAGCAAATCAGGTAGTTTTTTACTTGTTAAATAACAAGAAAAAGTCTGTGAATGAGGAGCTAAAAACATCATTTGAGCTGTTTTTGAGTCATTCAGAGTTAAAATTGAATCCAAATTAAATTTTTGCCGTCACCATACAAAGTCTCATTATTTGCTGAGGTGTTTGTAATTCTCAGTCGCCTTAATGAGTTTGATGCTGTGCAATGATGAAAAAAACCCAACTTCTTATTAGAATTCTTCCTACTTTAAATCCTGTAACTCCACAGTGTGGTTTCACCAAACACCCAGTTACTGTAAATCAAAATAAACCTGACCGACAATTAATTTTTACCTCCAGGTGAACGTTTTACTCGCTCCGATCAGATGAGTTACATAACAAATGAAAAGATGTGTGCACAATCAGTTCCCGGCTGAGTACCCAGCAGGATCATCCTCATCACCAAGGACAACTGTCAACCTCCACGGGGCAAACACAGCACATTTAAACACGCTCTTCCACTGTTAAGCAAACCAAGCCACTGTGCTTTGATCTCCCACTTTTTAAACTGCATGTATGAGCTGAATTTCCATAGCAGTCAGAATGCAAATTGTGCCATCTCTCCATAGGAAGACACTAAAAACAACTGCACACGGTGTAAGTTAAAGGAAAGCACGGAAATCCCAAGTAGCACAAGCTTTGTCATTGTATCTAGGTCAGGAGAATGCAATATTCTCCCGTCCATATGTACTTCCACAGCTGTGCTTTGGATGGGAGGCAGCCGTAGTAGCAGGAGCTACTCCACCTTAATGTACTCCTTCCAGCACTGCCATATGGAAAGAGGTACACCTCCTGTTTTTCTATAATAACAATCATTATCACATCTAATAGCACAACACATGCACTCATGGGCATGCATAAGAGATAAAGAAACACAGAAAGGAAAATGGACAGATGGATACAGAGAGGGAGAATGGGAGAGAGGAGCCAGGGAAACAAGAGAGAGAAAATAAGAATGTGTCATTTAACAGTGAGAGGAGGGCAAGGTGGGGGGGGGGGGCAAGATGGATAATGATGCTGGAAAAGAGAGTGATGACAGAGATACACATCTAATTTTGCATTTACCTGACAGGGAATCTGAAGACAGGCTCTCTTGCTGCTGCATCTTGAATGTTGGCTCCAGTGTGAGACTGTGTGTGTGTGTGTGTGTGAGTGTGTGTGTGTCTCTCCACAAGCCACAGAGAGTGAGCAAGCCAGCACGCCTCACTGTGTGTTTTGATGACGGAGTCGGCGTAGCAGCTCAGGGACTGAGCGAGCAGAGCGAGCGAGCAAGCGGAGCCAGGAGGAAGGTATGGGAGAAGAAATGAGCTTCTTTATTACCTCGCCAAGTGTCTCCAATTTAATTCTCAATTCCTCTCATTCTCGTTCTCTGCGAGTGTGGATGCCTGTGCAAAGAACACATGTAGTGCAGATGGTGATTTATGAGTTGCACAGAGGCAGGGAGGTGGGAGGAGCATGGGAGGAGCACGGGGAGGGAGGGATGAAGAAGAAGAGGAGGTGCTGAAGAAAGGAAGAAAGCAATCACCTTTAGTGAGGGCTTACTCACTCTGGCACTGAGCCATTACCCTTCCCTCGCCTGCATGTAACCTTGCAATGCAGAACAATGAGCTTGCATGTGAGACAACATCTGTTTGGCTGTTTGAGATCTTATCTGTGATGAATTTGCAGTCAGTGAAGAATGCACAAGGACAATACTGTATTAAAACTTGCAATTCTTACTGCAGTCTGCGAGAAAAGCACCAGAATCAAACTGTACTGTAGTTTCACTGTAGTTCTGCATGTCTGGAGCAAAAACTTTTTCCATGGACTTCACCGAAGCTAATATGACACTTGTCCTACTTGGCATCACTTCAAAGTCCTCCGTCCGTTTTCAGATCTTGAGGTCACATCAGTGCTCCTCCACATGTCATTGTTTCTCTCAGCCCTGTCGTGACAGTGATGTGTGCTCATTAAGCGTGACGTTCATCCTTCACACAGGCTTTTGTTTGTTAGCTTTCTACCATGTTGCACGGACCGCAGAAGCTTTAGCCAATGAGCACAAAGCTCCTCTTCCTCTGCGCGTTAAGAATGGTTGCTTTGTGACAAGTTGGTCCACGCTATGATGAATATAAAAGCTCATTCTGAATCTATTAAAAAATTCCATCTTGGTCTGCTATGAGAGCACATTATTCAATAAAGCAAGACTTATAAGAAAGCAGAAAAAAGCCGTAATTTTATTCTAAAATATGCATTCAAATTAAAAAAAGTGGATCATCTGCCCTTGGAAGCAGAGCTGGGATGCTGTATAATCATGTTGCACCTCCCCAGGAAGTTTTCGCTGGTCAGGACTCTCTTCCCGGCCCATTAGTAAACTGCCTGCTGCTAAAATATTCCTCCTACCTGCAGCACAAGGGGCAGCCCCTTTCCCAGACTGCCCCACTCTGCCCCTGGTCACCAGCACTGCAGCCAAAAACCATCTGTGCTTGTGTGCTTACGTCCAGTAGTACAAAGACAAGGCTAAGAGTAAGAATATAACACCAAATTAGCTTTCTGATCCTGATCAGGAGCAGTAATCTGCTTTACATTGCCATCCAAGAACTCTAAAATTAAGGAACAAATGAATGAATTGGTCCATTGGAGAAAACTCTAACTGTTGCAGCAATAGAAATGAGACAGTGTTTTTTAATCTGTTCTCAGTAGAAGTAAAATCTTCTCACTCTCATGCTATCAGTTTGCAGATCTAAGTGCTAATCAATGTGGTACAGACCTCTGCTGGATCCAGGCATCTGTACTAAGCCGAACAAAGGGAAATGGATCAAATCAATAGCAGTGATTTGTCAGACAAATCATTGCTAAATAGTGATAGTTGTTAAAGCACTTCAAACCGCCTCATTGTTAAAGTGCTGTTCAAACAAATGTGCCCAGCATAAATACATGAACACACAAAATTATGAAAGCAATATGTCTGAGTAGGTTTGGCAAGGCTTGATGGCCAGACTTCCTTTAGCTGAGGTCATTTTTTATGACAGGAGCAGCCAGATTAGCTCCACGATGTTCCCTCCATGCTGATGCCTTTGAGATGCATAAACAGTTATCTCGGCAAACTGTGCAGGCTAAATTAAAATCTGGCCTTCTGCTATTCATGCAAACTGTCATCTGGAAAAACACACCACCACTGCTGCGTGTTTTGTTTTCATCGTCAGTTATTGCAGTTTATTGTTTCATGCGCAGAGTCATCTCACGTATTTCCTTATCTTCATATTTGGCTTATATTGCACTGCCTCTGTCTTATCGATGTCGTGACTTTAAATTGTTATTATTGTTGCTGTTTTTGTGCGGACCCCAGGAAGACCAGCAATCACTTTGTGGAAGCTAATGGGGATCCAAAAAACAGAAAATAAAGAGCAAAGAACAGGCTTTTGAAGTGCTCTGACGCCTTGCTGCTCCTCTTTCTCTCGCATATTGATCTCTCTCAGTTGTCACAACTGTTTTTCACCTATTTCAGTACTCCAGAAGCCTGTTTTTATCCACCCATGAGAACTGGGAGAACTGTTCGCTCAGTAGTTGGTGTTGGATGCCACATGAAGAGCGTGTAAAAGGAAAAAATAGGGATTCCATGCACATGTGTGTGCATGTGGAGTCTGAGTTCCTAAGCTGTATTTGCCCGAGCGCTGCTGGACATCACTCCAGGTCAGCTTTTGTAAAAGCAGCAGCACAGTGTGCGGTGTGCTCAATGGATGTGATGCTAATAACAATGCAACACTGAGCCTGTGAAACAAAACAGTTTTTTTAATGGTTTGGCACGTCAAAATGTGACATCAGCTGTGTTTTTGGGAAAGCTGGAACAGAGGAAAGGTGCCCTTGAAAGCCATTGACCTCACTGCTGCTGCTGCTGCTGCTGCTGGCTACGCATTCATACGAGCCATAGACTTCCCCTCTTGTTTTCTTTCTTCTGTATAACCAATTCATGAAACACAAGTTCATTGAAAATCCCATGTTAGCTCCCTATCCTTGCCTTGCTGGATCAGATAACCGTGTGTGCGTGCGTGCACGTGTGTGTGCTTTATTACCCTCAGTTTATTGAATTGCTCAGTGGGAGCATGTTATCAGCGTCTGTTTCTTACAGCTTATTCTTAATTATCCTGTCCCTAACTCTGAATCCCATGGAGAATTTAATGACACACAGGAAGAAAAAGAATCAACCATATGTCTCTGTGTTTACTCAACTTGGATAATATTCATATAGAAATCTATGGTATTTCTTTAGCTGCCTCAACCAATTGGGCTTTACCTGAATGTAGAGAAGGTCGAGGGAGAGTCAGTCGAAAATAATTAATAGTGAGTGAGAAAGACTCTGTGACAAACTTTATTTATTATTTAGAGGAGTGAAAACTGAGTATGTGTGTGATGTACAGCAACCAGTCATTATTGAGGTTGGTAGTACTTGGAAATAATGATGCAAATATACAGGAAAGGCATATTTATCTTCATATCAGCTCTTATATCGTGTTGGGAAACGGGTGGATTGTGTTTTTGTACAAATTCTAACAAAGTACAAAACTAGAGCCAACCATTCATTCCATATAGTACACATGAATATCTGGTTATCACTGCATGTGCGCTTTTATGTATATCGAAACACCACCATCTAGTGAACATTTAATCAAATTGCAGGACGCTTTTTCATTCTTTGCACTGATGAGTTGCAGCACTTATTTCACCCAGTGTCATTGCTCATAACCACTCACAGTATGCATGCGTGGCATATTCAAACATGGCTTGTGCACACATACTGTGAGCGGACGAATACGCATTGAGGTAAAATACACCCACATACACACAAAAACACATACACTGCCACCAAATGGCCTGATCTCCGGACCTGATGGGGAGGATTATTTTGGCTCCACAGACACAACACCCGACAAAACCATGTCTGCAGTTCTTTTGTTGGGGCCTCATGCCGGAAACGCTTCGTGCAGACTGAGGCTTAGTGTGTATTTTTGTATAATGAGGTAAGCATGCATGGCTGACGGGCATGCTTGCAAATATGGCATGGTACACCTGGCAGATGCGTTCATTTTGAAATACAGAAAATTTACAGGCACATAATAAAATTCAGTGGACCTTATGTCCCACCTCTGCAGTCATGCACCACATCTCCAATGCAGATAACAAGACTGTGACCTGTGATGCTCTGCAGCTGATCAACAAATTAGTTTGTCCTGGTTATTCAATATGAGTTTTATTTTTGCAAGGCGACCCCTGTGGAGATCAAGGATGTGCTATCCAAGGGAGACCTGCTCAGATCAGCATCAGCTCTTCAAGACACAAACAAAACAACGAAAGCATTTTATAATTAAGTCATTAGAAAGACAAGTGGGAGACGGGGTCAAGATGCACAATGCTGCCAAGTGCTGTCAGTCATATCTGTTTGTTAATTTCTCCTCAGCAGTTCTGCATGGCTTTATCTGAGGTAACACAAGGTGGCAGTAAATGTTTTATTAGTACAAGCTGAGCTTACCTGGAGCAGAGCAGCACTGAGATTCAGCAGTGCTGCTCTGCTCTCGTGCACAAGGCAAACGGTTGTGTGTCGCTTAGAGCATCTTTAGCATCAATAAGGGAAATCTTCTACAGCCTGACAGATCAATAATCTATTGAACTGCAGGTACACGTAGATTGCCATGTGCTTCTGAGTGTTGCTCTTTCTGGAAGTCGACAGCTTTAAAGCACCTTAAAGGCAAACCTAAATGTCTACCTGAAAGATTGATATGATCTTAAATGAGTGCATTAAAAAAGCAGAGTTACAGAGCATGTTTCATGAAATGCAAATACTCAAAGGTCACTGCTTTTAAAAGATAATGTCATCTGTTTAAGAGGTGCAAAAGTGTATAAGAAATAAAGCATAATGAGGCGTAGACAAAGAATGCATGATGCAGAGTGTAAATCTGGAACCTTATTATCTCACTCACTCACTCCATGATTACTTTCGACAGGCTGTTCAAGTTGTCATCCATTTTTAAAATTCCATTTGTAGTCAGTTTGAGCCATGTTAGGTCAAATGGTGCACAGCAGAAGGAGAGTTACGGTTACATCCAGCCTAATATTTTGTGCACTGACTTAAAACTGACCGGTCGACTGGATCTATGTTTGAGGTGGTCTGTTATGCAGAGTTCATTCACACCTGCCTGTCAATCAGAAGAAGATACTTTCTATGGTTTTGGTAAAAACAGAAACTGATGAATCTCCACAGCACGCAGTGGACTTTGCAGAGAAAACATCAGAGCAACAAAACAGTAAAAATGTAAAGTGTTGAACTTTTGCTCTTTCTGAACCCTTCGATCCAAAGCCTTCAAACAACAGCGTGCGGACACGGCTCGGCTTGCTCGTTCGGCTGCAGTCCATGCAGAGATTGGCTTTGATTTTAATGATGTATCAGTCGTCTGGAATGGCTTCATCCATCCACTTCATGTAATCCAGGCTGCCGTCCTCCACCAGGAAGCTGAGGACTTCCGGGTTTGCATAGGGATGGACAGACCTTGAAGGGACCAACGCAAACACAAACAC
This sequence comes from Chaetodon trifasciatus, assembly GCA_037975065.1. Lineage (NCBI taxonomy): Eukaryota > Metazoa > Chordata > Actinopteri > Chaetodontiformes > Chaetodontidae > Chaetodon > Chaetodon trifasciatus. The sequence continues at coordinate 4,970,365 of JBBMOE010000003.1, forward strand.
GTCAGATAAGACATCAAATTTCTTCATGCAGATGAATTCTCCAGCAGAAACCCTTATCTGTGCAGGGTGAGGCTAATTTATTTGTCTAGCACCTTTTGACAACAGGCAATTCAGAGAACTTTACATAAGACATAAATGCATTAAGGTAAGATATAAAACAAACACAAGGCAGTATAAAAAGACATAATAAAAATGACAGTGCTGTGTAAGATCTGAATAAATAATCCTAAATTTAACTTTTGAGCTCGCTCCAGATGTGCGGTCCATAAAAACTGAGTGCTGCCTCTCCCTGTTTAGCTGCGACTCTGGGGACACCAAGCAGACTTGGCCCAGACGATCCGAGAGGCCTTTATTGTTCATAATGGAACAGCAGATCAGAAGTGTATTTTGGCCCTATACCATTCAGCGCTTTATAAACCAACAGTATGAATCCATTTTTCACACACAGGAAGCCAGTGTGATCCGCTCTCCTGCAGCTGCGTTATAGACTTTTCAGAGAGACGCTTAAAGGCAGCATCACAGCAGTCAAGCCTACAGAAGACGAAAGTATTGACGAGCTTTCCTGAATCCTGCTGAGACACAAGTCATTCGCTTTACTCTTGATATACTGTCACTCGAAGTGACAGTTAACTTCATTAAAGCTCTTTTGTAGTAATTTATATCAACTTTGATCACTGCAGATTTAGCTGAGTACATTTTGTTCACTCTATCAGGAGCATTAAGTGCAGAAGAAGAGCCTGGTTTGGGCTTTGGCAACGGGCCACCGCACAGGCCAGTAGGTGCCCAGTAGAGAGAAGGGAGAACAAAGAGGCATACTGGGGGCACTAGAACTGGGGCAGGGACCCTCTATGTCCTCACATCTTCTCTCCTCTCTGTGCTGATGCCAGGCAAAATCCCTGGTGCTGATTTGTGATTCGAGACGTGGCAGCGCAGCTTACTGGCGTCCATTATCATCACTATCCGTAAGGCTGGTGTTACAGAATGCGCTCGCTATGGGTGGAAACAGACGACGTGGCGGTAACAGGAGGGTTAACCGTAAGAGTTCAGTGACTCCCAAAAGGGGCGAGGCGGGGGACAGGAGGGAGGAATTAGGAGAGAGATTCATGAGCTGCTTGTCAACACGCTGACACTGAAGGCAGTGATGTTTTGTCTTTGCAGTCCCGAGGCTGCTGTGCACCATCTTGGGCCTGACCGATGGGCATCGCAGGCTGAGCCACAAATGGTCCATCAGTACTTAAAGTCCAGATCTGCTTGGATGAAAGCCACCTGCCCTGAAAAAATGCCTACGTCCCCGGAACAGATTGCAGCTATCAATACAGCTGATCCCCTTCAGACGGCAGGTTTTGCTGAGCCATGTATTCAGTGATAAGAGTCAGCTGAACCTGTTGATCGCTCTGTTGCCCATTGGCTGTGGTCCACTAATACAAAACTGGGCCTCCAGTTAGTTAAACAGGTCAATGAGGCCTGCTTGAACCACTCTGACTTCTCTCCGACAATATCAGCTGCCTTCACATGTAGAATAATATGATTTATTTGGGGTTGTTCCTCAATCAGTTGAGATAGAGGACTTGTAATGCAGTATGTTTTAACCGCACTATTAGAGTTCCACCTTTTCACCTTCACTTCTGTCTAATGGAGATTTATTCATGGTTCGAACCTGTTAGCTGGTTGTTCTGTCGGAGGTGAGTGTGGTCTGTGTTTATGCCCACCTTTGGCTTTCCGCCAGATGTCCCAGGCTGAAGTTTGCTGAGCTGAATACATAAATTTTGCCCTCTGTAGGAGTACAGTCTTATCTTTAGGTTTTGCACCCAGCAGGCAGAATTCCCATTCATAGCAGATGTATTCACTGGTTTTGTTTCAGCGAGTCTTGGGACAATGGTCTCATCTAGAGATAGCTGCCCATTTAAATCTTTTCAAGATGAGTTCTGATGAGTTAACTCACCAGCAGAGTTTAGAAGAGCTTCTCCAGTTCGAATATCCTTGTCTGAATATGACAATCTTCTGCAACAATGTCTGTGCACTTCATTGATTCTGATGAACAGGGAGGTGTTGTGCATTCATTTAGTTATTGTTAAGGTTTTGTAGTTTGAGACAAGAAAGAAAAACACATGAAAAAGAGGCAAAAATAGCAGCTAAGCAGAGAGCAAATGGGCATCTGCACTGTGGTAAAGCAGGTAGCAGCAGCAATTACTTTCAACCTGGACTTTCTTTCCCAGTTTTTGCCATTATTGCATCTGACTTGAAGCGAGGCTTCCTGAGGAAAAGGAAGCTCTTAAAGCACTTAAGCAAGGTGCTTTAAAATTCATCTCTGCAACACAACAGAGGTCACACTGCAAGGAGGCCTGTCTCCACTGGGTGTCCTGATAATCCATTACCCAGGGTCTGTAAGCCATGCAATTTCAACAACTTGGCACGTCAGGAAGTCTAATAGGCTGATGCTGCAATGAGAAATGGCCAAATGAGAAGAAAGATGATTATCTCTTAATGGTTATTTGATGGTGTTGTACTGGTATGGTTATTTCAAGTCGTGCATATGTGGGAACTTGCATCTGGCACCCCACAGCTGTGACAGTAGAGACTTAACAGTAGCATCAACCAGCTTCTACAATTTGACAGTATACTTAGCTGCATCCAAGATAAAACAACAAAAATGGGAAGTGTCTGATTTTGAATGTGGATGCTTTATTAAAACTCAAGCTGAAGCAACTAAATCTTGTTCTACTTCCTCTAATTACTCTCACACACAGCAAAAGTAAATTTGGAAGCGTGTGAGCAACACTGATATATTATAAAATATGCTTTTTATGAATAAAAAGTTGTCAAAGTGTGGGCTTTTTTTACGTACACAACAAAGCCCGAGGTGGAAATAAACACATTTAATCTCTAAAGCATGGCTACAGTAGAAGCATCCAGTTAGTCCGAAACTTTAAGAGTAATTCTATGTTTTCAATAATCTGAAATGACCATAACATAAAGCAACATCTCACCTCACATAATCTATGACTTGCTGGATCCTGGAGGTCTTTGTTTTCACCAGCTGCAACAACAGTGACATCTCATCTTACAGTTCTGCTTTCTATTCCAACACGCCTGTTGAGTACATGTTGATCGCAAAAGGACTTTCTCAGGAAGTTTACCATCAGAATTTCGCTTGCATCCTGGATTTCACCTTTCCAATAGTACCTAAAGAACCAGAAAACAGAAGATGTTAGAGCTGCACGGCGCACTATGCGTGCACATGAAGGACTTTAAATTAGCAGGGACTGAAAAGGGTGCAGAGCTTTTAAACTCAGTGTTAATGCTCTCATGAAAAACGGTATTTTCTGGAAGAACACAGCATTCAAGCCTTGCCCAAACATTTATTATGGCCGCAGTGACTTACAGTGATACTGTCAAACTGCTCCTGACAGGCTTTTATGGTGTCAAGCGCAAAGCTGCATCTTTGGTGCTTTATTTGTGTGAGAGAGGCAGCACAACACAAACTAAGAACCCATATTTAAGCATGCGAAACGTCAAAATAAATGCTGAAAAACGTTCATGACACACCTGCACTCGCACATCAAACCCCGACTACCTCCCACTCCCTAAAATAATCCTCTATTTTTAGCCTAAACCTCTGTTTGGTTAACAGGTTTAACAGTGCCTTTTCTATCCAGCTACCCTCTGTCCTCTGCCCCCTGAGTTTCCTCGCTCCTGTCGTGGTTGTGCATTAACAGGAAGGCTAACCTGTGCATATAAGCACATAAGTACTTTGAAGGCTAACTGCCACTCAGTTTCTAGTGATGGGAAAACTAATAAAAGCATTCAGGTGCAGCCCATTCAGCTTGTGGTTTCTTAGGCAACCGGCTGTGTAGAGCATATGATTTTACATATGTGTTCGAGTGAAAGACGTTATGAGTAAGCTGGCTGTGCCTGAGCTGGGTACAATGTTGTGTCAAGGTGGGGGGCGAATATGATTTACATTGTGGAGGTCCTGGAGAGAATGTTAATGCTGGCTGCCAGCCGCCTCTCCATGATGGCCCTGGAAAAAGAGACAGAATGGTTGGGAGCGTGGATGGAAACAGAGGGGGCAGACATGGAAAGAGAGCAAAGAAAAATTAAACACGAGCCACCAGCTCTTTATCAATTACAGCATGAAACTGAGCCCTTCATTATGGCGCTCCTCAAGCAGGCCGCAGGAAAGGTCTTTTATGCAGTAAATTCAGAAAAAGATAGCAAACTTTGCTCTCTGCTGCGGCTCGGCTGATATTATAGTTTATCACCAGCTCAGCCGTGCCCCCCCTTCCTCTATCCAGCGCCTCAGAAGGAGATGATTTACATATCTGGCACCCGCACTTTGGCTTCTTTCTGTCTTGACACGTGGTAAATAGAGCTCATTTACATGCAGCTAAAATGCCAACAAAGGAGATGAGAGTGCAAACACAGCGCTCTTGCAGTTGTGGGCTTGACAATGCTGTATCTCTTCCCTCGACAGAAAAGTCAAACTCACGCCTGGCTGACTGACTTTGACTCGTTTAAATCTCTTTTCAAATCCATACCAAAGGAGGGGAATTTAATTGGCGTCCAGACTGAAGGGGTAGTTGGATTTTGCATCGGCCTGACTAGTTGTTTCTAGTCTTTGTGCTAAGATAAGCTAACAAGTTGCTAGCTCGAGCTCCACATTAACTGTACATCGATTTTCTCATTTAACTCTATACAGTTAAGCAAATAAGATAACACTTTATTGATCCGCGGGGGGGGGGGATTCACAAATATGCATGTTTTCCAGAATGTGGAACTCTTTCTTTTACATATTTGAGCTGAATCTAATTTAATTACATGTGAAACCAGTTAAAAGGTTTACAGCGGTGTGACTGTAAGAAGTGACCTTGTCTGATTCTCCACTGTACCTGCCAATGTCCTTGGCCGCCTGTTCGTTGGGACTGTTGACCAGCAGGACTGAGTGGTGGCCTGGCACATAGCTCCCCGTGAGGGCCGAATGAAGGTGGACCCCAATGGACCACAACCCAGGGTACACGGACACGAACAGGACCAAGAGCTGGAGGGGTGCAGCAGGGGACAAGAACATCTCAAAGAGCTGAAATGTCCAAAGTGACCTTGCAGAGTTTAGGATCAGGTTTGTGGGTGATGTTCGTGTGTGTCATCAATGATCGGTTTGATGTTATTTTAAGTTGTTATGAGGCGAAGTTATAACTCAATGTAATTATCTGCTGCCCTCTCAGAGGATTGCCGTGTTTGGATTGGATTCAGTATTTATCCTCTTATTATTTTGGCGCTGTCTGTCACAGATAAATGAGTATAGGCTTCGACTTGGACGCAGTGACCAATTTATAATCTGTCCTACTTCTCCGCACAGCACAGCATCACTGCCAGACGCAGATGCACGGAAATCCGACGCCAGTATGTTAGAAATAATACAATTAATAACAAGCATTTCTGACATCAAAGCCTTCCTGTTAAGCGTTTCTGGAGACTTTTCTGAAAGTTTCCAGAGGAGAAATGACGAGAAAAGTCCAGGAAATAATCACAGGGGCTCTTACCAGACATATCATGAGCAGCACCGGCCGAAAGACGGAGTAGAGGCCAGGCTCTCTGTGGCACCGCTGGAGCAGCCACTCCATCCTGTGAGCGCCAGCGAATGTCATTCCCACAGTCCGCCCGGTGCTGATAATAACAGGGACAAAGTGCGCTCAACTTCGCTCATAAACGCGCGCAGACTGTCACGGGGGACAATTGGTGTTCCGTTATTTTTACAACCTTTCCAGCAGCGGTTAAACGGCCGCTTTGTTGGGAGAAAAACATTCAGAAAACTCATTACGTTTATTGAAGAAGTGCATTGTGTTGACAGGTACAGCAGGTCGGGCGGTCATAGGCAGAGATAAATCTCCGCGCCGTTCAATTGGTTGCTTCGCACTTCCTTGTTCGCCGGTGGCCAATCAAATGTCCGGCTCACCCCTGCGGCCCTGCCTCCGGCCTGGGTCATAATCGGCTTTGGTGTCTTTACAGTATAAACACGAGCCTGAGGCCGTGTTTGTGATGGAATTACACAGCTGTGAATTCACGACATCAGAGGAGAGTAAAATGGATTGAAAGAGATGAGGTTGAGATAGAAATAGACTTCACTTTTGTAAAAAAATCATAAACCATATATTCATCTTTTAGTAACAACATTTTCTTATATTAAATCTCCTATAACGACGCCATGTAACTGAATACATCTACTCAAGTACTGCACTTTTGAGGCACTCTATTCCCATTTTATGCTACCTGATTCATTTCAGAGCAGAATAATGCATTTTTTTTAACTCCACCACATTCATTTGACAGCTGTATTAGTTACTTTGCAGATTAAGATCTTATAAATAAAACATAGAATCGGCTTATAAAAAATAATCCACTGTTACATAGTAAACTACCCAAGAGTAGGCCATAAAGTCATTAAAAATAGCTCCATCTCAACCTGCTGCAGCATTAAAATGTAGCAGCTACAGTAATAATTATCAAATGACAGCAGGCTAGGTACACAAAGATGCCGTTGTGTTGCAGAATACTTACTGAAAATAGGCCACAAGTTGTAGTACTGCTGTAATTCTACAGAGGTAATGCTACTTTTACTTAACCTTAATGTACTCTTTGGAGGCCTGGAGACCTTCCTTGGACATACATAACATAGTTTATCACCTTGAAACTTCTTGACTTTTCCCAATTTCATGAAAAGTGATCATAAACAGAATTTTGACCTGATCTCAGAAATCTGCTGCAGAAAATGTTAGTTAAATGGAAGTGAAAGGATGTTTTTACACAGCATTACCTCTCTCTCTCTCTCTGTTGCATCCAACTGGCATTTAGACCTCTCTGGGGTCTTATTACGCCCAAACATACAGTAGGTACCTTCACTGTGAGATAACATATGCAGGCTTCTTTGTCTGTGAATGACTTTTTGGCAAATGAAAGGGATGTATATGTGTCATTTAATGGCCCACATATAAAAGGTCTAAGTGTTCTAAACTGTAAAGACTTAAAGGCAATACCCAGATGATAACATTTTCAAAGACACCATATATGGAAATGATATAAAATTTTAAGGAACACTTGTTGCAGAGTAATGAAACTGCTATTGGTATTCTAAGAGAAGCAGAAGCAGCTTTCAGTGGTATGCAATCATTAACTCTACACAGCACCAGGACAATGATGTGCTTGTTTTCACATTGAAAGCACTGACTATTCTCTTAAATAACATGTGCAGATAAACAGAAGCAAACACATGCGAACATACAGAGCCAAAGAAAAGGGCTCTGTATCATCTTGTTCTGGTCATTAAGACCAGATTCTCCGGTCAATCACATGCAAACACACAGATCAATGGGTACACACACATCGCCGCCACACACAGTGACTACAGCAACTATTCCTTTCACATAAGCTGAACAGAAAAGCCGAGGACCCTTCAAGGCTGCATGTGAATGCAGAAGACACAGACGAACAGAGATCTTACAGAAACATGAATAATTCAGAAGTAGATTGTTCAAGCAAGAGCAAACCAATCTGATACATTCTGCCTGGCGTTTCATTGGCATACATGAAGCAGAAATATGGTGGGAAAATGGACATAGGAAAACAGACTTGTAAAGAAAAGCTATGTCAGAACTGCAGCTGCATTTGTTGGTTGTATTTGTTGGAATATTAGGGCTTCGCTGCTGACAGAAGTCGGCTCATAGAAATAGAAAAGTCAATTCAATGAAGCTTTTTAAAAAGCGGTTTTGTGCAGGATGTCCACATGGGGGAGTTGTGGGTCTGTGCATGTTTCTCTATAGCCCCTCTCTCCATTGTGAATAAATTAAATGCAGAGAGTTCATTCTGCATGTATAAAACTCTCATCGACTGAAATGAAATGTAAATGCTCCGACAAAGCAAGTCGCATGACTCATCCCATTCAATTTTTTCTCTTGACCTCTTCCCTGCCAGCCTTGTGTACTTTGTTTGCCTGCACCCCTCCACCACCCACTCAACCCCTTCATCGGACACAGCACAGATCAGAGAGAGAACAGCAGGGGGCGCCACGGGCATCGCAGTCCAAGAACAAACCAATTTATTTCCCAAGCTCACACAGGCTTCATTTGAGAGCCCATCAGAGAGCTCCAATAGAGCCACTTAAGCCACTGTTCCCCAACATGAAAGAAGCACACCAAAATAGAGATAGGAAGAAAGGCGAGGAGCCGGAGGAGAGGCGTTTGATCTGCTTGTTCTGGGGCATCACTCAGAGGGGTTCGCTTCCCCTAAGGACCGCTGAGGCCTGTTTGTCCCTTAGAAGTCTAATGTGAAAAATAGGATAATTTTTATTTCTGTCTGTGCTTCTTGTCTGTTTATGTATAATGAGCAGGGGAGACCGGTCCAGAGAGGCAGAAGAGGATGCTCCCCCTCTGCTCTTGAGAGGCAAGGCAGAGATCAAAATATTAAAAAGAGTAATAGGCTGAAATACACCGACCAAATGATCAAATTCTGACTGAAATGCTTTAAGAGTGACAGCAGCAGGGCAGGCAGGAGGGGAAAGGGCAGTCTGTGTGACGTGGTGGTGGAGGACAGACGAGCAGGGGCTCCTGCTGTCCTCCTTTGGGTAGGATTTCTTCATCAGTTTAATTTAGTTAATTTTTTTCATGCTCATCTGTTACTGGCCAAAACCAAGTGGCAGCATCTGTGGCTGAAAAATGAAGCCAAAGTCAAGGTGCCAAAAACTGTAGTTCCCCGAATGGCCACTTGAGGCTGGCTCCAAAAGCAAGTCAGTCCCCATAGACCCCCATATTAAAATGGCCAACTTTAGAGCAGAAATAAGCATGTTTGCAGCCCGGTGTAACAGTTTTGGTTTCTGTAGCTGATTTCACGACAACTGTTCTCAGGGTGAATTTTTATATAACTCAATTAAATTACAATAAGGATTGAAGTTATGCATAAATATGGGCATGGCTGCTCTAAGTGACAGCTTATCACTATTTTTCAGCAACCAGACTGTAGTCAGCCTGCCTCAGCTCCGCCCACGCTTCACCTCTTTGCCCATTTTTGGATTAGCTGGGAGTTTGGCGGAGTCAGCCACTGGCAAGATGGCGACAGGTGGAGTCACTGAGCTTCACAATGGCTCTCAGAAACCTATGGGTGAAATCACGCCCATGTTTTACACAGTCTGTGGCCAAAACACAGTTGTGAGCTACTTAGCCAACAGTTAGCTTGTTGTAGCAGCCGTGACAGACTGTTTAGCTGAAGGTGGGAATGGATTTGGACAGTGGGGTGGTAGGATGCCGCTGGGGAGTGGATGGAGAACCCTGCTCCGCTGGTGCAGCCTTGGGCCTCACTATGGAGTGCGCTCCCCTGACCTGCTGCTGGATCTCAGTTTGAATGATGGACTGCTGCACAGCTTGGAGGATGTTCCCTTTAAAGCTTCAAGTTATACATTTGAAACTAACTCTGGATCTTGATAAAAAATGGATTTCTAGCTATTGACTGCATGTATTTGATATAGTGAGGGTTGATAATGCGGAGCAATTCAACACAAACAGCCTCCAAAATGGCCATAAAGTTGAATCAACACCTCTCCAAAAAAACTTTATTCATAACCTTTTTGACAGCAGGCTTTATTGAATTGCTGTTGTATTGGCAACTCTAGCTTGTTATTATCTGCCTGATAGTCCTGTACATCCACACCCTTCATAAATATTCTCTTCCACCTGTATGGTTAATCTGCAAACAAGAGAATTAAAAAGAAATGTTTTTAAGAAATCTTGTGAGCCAACTACTGTAAACTAACATGATGCGGTAGGTTGGTTTTCTTCCTGTCCTCCAATTTCTTGAGTCACCAGGCGCCGCTGATAATGAGGCCACAAAATCCACAGAGCAGAGAGGAGAAAATGAGAGATGAGGAGAAGAAGAAAGGTACAAAGGCGTCTGGCAAGAGGTGCCTTGCCTGCGATTGTCTCTCGGTGGGATCAATGGAGCTCACTGCGATATAAACCAAAATCTAGCTGGGAGAATTAGGCAGATGAATAGAGACCAGAAAACAAAGACTTGAGGTGCGTGAACACAGAAACGGAGAGGTGACAGAGAATGAAAACGCCGTACATTTCTAAATCTCCCGGAGCCTCTCACTGCTGTTGCCTCCCTCCCTGTGTGGCTCTGTCATTACTGCATTGAATTAGAGGCAGAGGATGCTGGGGAAGAATCCGTACACACCAGTGGACATACAGAGGTCAGATAAGTCCTAATGAAGGGACTTTCCAGACTGTGATTACCTCTAAAGGAAGAGACTGGTCCTCCCAAGGAGGTTAATTAAAAAAGTCATGGGGGCTGAGCAGGGAAGTGTCTCCATCACTGCTGTGAACCCCGGTGACCCCTCCATCCTCTTGGACAGACAAAGTCATCCATCACAGCTGATTCCTGGGCTGTGTGGCTCCTGCTGGCGCCACTGAAATCCCTGAGTGACTAAAAACACACAAGTGTATGTAGCAGCACCACAACTCTGACAAGCAGTGAGAAAAAAATACACCACCGCCGAGACATCCCCTGCTGAAGTCCCTCAGGTAATGAAACCTCTCCCCTCTCAAGGATCAGACAAACACCATATCTTGTCATCTTCCCTCCATTCTCTTCCTCGATCTTCTTCTTTCTTTGTTTTTTTTTTTTTTACCCTCTATGTCACAGCAAGCGGAGCACACAAGGCCATTTATCAGAAAACCGAGCTGACTGCCACGTTGTTTATTTCGTCTGTGCTCTCCAGAAAAGATTGCAAAAATAGAGTATTTATGTTTGTTTAGCAGCATAAGCACACTGTTCATATCCAAAACCATGGGTAAGCGTTTAAGCTCAATGCTTGCCGCGGGGAGAAAGCAGAGTATGGGAGCATTACCTTCCTGGAACACAGCATGAAAGAATCGACATCATCAATGAAAAAAATCCCTCCAGCAATCCCTGCTGAGAAGTAAGATTTGTCATTCCTTTTTCCCTAGTTCTTGGAGGTGAGGACAAAGGTGTGATAGCGTCCAAAATGGAGAGACACAGTGAGGATAGGCTGACTGAAGGAGGATAAGAGGAGAAACAAAGAGAGAAAAATGGAGCCTTTTGGTTGATTGGGCTTGAGAGAGAACAGAGAGCCCGGAGCAGTCTTACAGGAAAAAGTTAAACATTTTCATAAATCTGTTCTCATGGAGTTCACCTGCAGCGGCGGGAGGCTTAAATCACGTCATGCTTGATTGGTTGAGAGGGGAGAAGTCGATCCTGAGCGCGGGGGGCCACCTCCACCTCAGGAAAACCTGAGCTTTCTCATTACACTTTCCTCACCGAGCCGTCTGCAGCATAACCATTCCTCGTGCTGACGCAGGTGGAATGAGCTCATTCCCTCTCTATTCACAGGCTGAGTGCACCAAAATGCAGAGAAGGGAGAAGCATAATAAGTTCAGACTCCAAGTTAGAGTGCCTGCAGGCAATGAAAGTGGAGGATGAACAGTGGAGACTTGATGGAAGAAGAGTGTGTGTGGATGAGCTCGAAAGGGGGTTACAGCTGGAAAAAGAGAACAACGCTGCTCTTGGCTGCACCATTTCTTCACTTATATCCTTCAAATCATCTCAAAAGTACTTGTTCCAAATGTTTTCTGCAGGGGCGCCATGACTGACGACTCTTACACTTTAAATAATGAATCGAAATACACACTCACACACACATACAGACACGAACGATCACACAAATCTGGTGGTTCCATAAAAACTGACACAAACAGGTGGGCTCTTGGTTTGGGTGTGTCACGCTCTTACAGTATGCATGCACGGATGCACGCTCAATGCATAGGCATGCATCTGTTGTCAGATAATACATATAAATGCATGGAAGCAAAACAAACCTTGAAATGTTCAGTTCTGCGGAAATTCTGTTCACAAAGGCAAGGTCATTTGGAAAAACGTGGCACATTCATGCGCCATCCAGTGCAGATCAAACTTTGAGCTGGGGGTATGTAGATGTGTGTTTGGGAGTGCGCGTGTGTGTCAGCCTCAGACACTCAACCATCAGGCAGTGGCATTATGGAAATGCAGGAATCACCGCTAAAAGGGCAGCCAGAGGGACGCTCCGGGCAAAATGGTATGTACACCACCTAATCAGCCAACCAACTACCTCCGCTCCCATTTATCCTATCTGAGTCACCCATAAACCTGCAACCACTTCATCTAATCTCTCCTCCTCCATCTATAAGTCCCAATCTTAGCCCATTCCTTATCTCACACACCGCTGCCACATCCTTTATGCACCTGCCCGGCAGTAACCCCTGTATTCCTGCCATTCAACCAGACTGCACCTGCACACCTGTTCCCACCTCTGCAGACTGTTAATACAGTGGACTGAGCTTATGGGTCTGAAAATTGAAGCTAATGTGGACAGCAGAATGCCAGCAGGTGACTCTACTGGTGGAAGCCTATGAGAATTATCTCAGCAAACATTTTTTTAATGAGTTCATGGTCTCAATCAGTAGCTTCAACTCCTCTTCAAAACAGCATGATGTTCATTTTTGATGGCTACGTACTTGTAAGGTCTACAGCAGTAGCTCAGCAGCGTGCCAACACACTTCCACTCACTCCCCACCACATTTTTTATTGTACTTTTGCCTTAGTGGTCCAATCATTTTCTTTTACCCGCCTAAGACTTCTCTCTTACGACCCCTGCCGCTCTTCTGGAGTCCTGTTCTCTAGCCTGATCCCCTGTTGGATAAGTTTGCCTCACCATCCTGCATACCCGGTTTTGACTTTTACCTGTTTTCAACCTTGAGTAAACTTGAACTTTTATTTTACCAGCCTGGGGCCAGATGTATAAATAATGGCTGTGCACAAAAAAACATACATATGCCAGTTCCCACTCTCAAACTGGTATTTATAAAAGAATGTGCACACACATACCTCGGACCAGGGGCACACACTGTTTTACCTTGGATGCTGTAGCTGCGGGTGATATAAGATGGACATAAAATATAAGGTTTGTTTAGGTTGTTTGTCAGTTCCTTGAATAGTTATCATTCTTTCAGCCTACGCAGCGTTCAGTGATGAATTTCATCATTCTTTTTATTTACATTTGATCCATCATGTCCCTCTTACTGATCTTTTATTTGATCCTGAACTGTGAAGCACTTTAAATAAATATGAGCTCTATAAATGGATATTCCTTCTGACGTTTAACAATGATGACCCTTTTAACTCAGACGATGCTGGTCTACAGATGCATGCAATGATACAGATGCTATAAATAGCCACAGCTGTGCATGTGTAATGACAGCTGCTGCGGTGCCGTTGGAGAACTTTGCTGATCTGACACAATCAGTGAAATTTCGCAGCTTCTCTGCCATTACTAACAGTTGCAATTATGTATTTCTATGTCTATTTATGGCAACTTGTGACAGTGGAACTGAAGGTCATATATGCCCATTTCCAATTGAGACTATTAAAACAGAAGCATGCACATGTGTGCATACACAGAGTTTTTGTCATGTATGTATGGTTTCATGCATCCTTGCTGTAGGTTCGTGTTTTTCTTGAGCCACTACTCTTCATCCTCTCTGCAGCAGCCTCTTTCCTGTGTTAATTGTTTTCCACCTGGGCCTTGTTCAGCTCAGCTTATTATTCAGAGCTTCACTGCCAGCCAGCTGATAACCTCCAACTGCTGTGAGCAATTAACAAGAGTTCACCTACAGTAGCGTCCAGAAGGAGGGGTCCCTTTAGAGCCAGAGGAGAGCCGGAGCAGGGAAGGTTAGGACAGAACAAGGAGGAAAGAGAGAATAAGAGATAGAGGCAAACGGTTGACAGAGGACCCTTTTTTGTGGCCATTCAAAGGGAAATCGATGCTAATGAACGAGTTGGTTCATGCAACACAGTGATAAGGAAATTACCAGCTTAAGAGGATGCTGCATTCACACACGTGTGTCTGACCAGACACTGATAAGGATGTTTGGTATCAGCCATGCACAATCCAATCTGCAAAGTACAGCAAACACAGGTGTCCCGACCCATTAGGAAGTAGTCTAACCTAAAGACTGGTCAATATGTTGAGTGTGTAATCGATTAGGCGACTATGACTGGTTTGTGGTCCAGATGATGCATCCAACACAGATGTGAAGTGTTAGACAGACCCTCTCAAAACAGGCTTTGTCAAAATATCGTCTCCCTTTGCTGATAAAGGCCCCGCAGAGCGTCGTTCAAATTGTGGGTGTTTCTCTCAGAAAATGTGTGGTAACCTGGGCAGTGTTAAAATTAAACCAGCCAGACCAAACATGCAGCCAAAACTGGAATAGTCATAATATCATTTTCTGTTTCGTGTCACCATTCACACTTCTGAGTCAGTCTCAGCGAGGTGTAGCCAACACAGATTGATCAAAAAAAACAGGAAAAAGGATTATTTTGAAACTGGCCAGCTCTAACTTCACAAAAACTGTTGATTGTGTTTTGTCATGTGTGACAAAATGTGGATATCCCTCCAGCTGCAGCTCTCTTATAACATAACATCTGTAGATGCCATTGGACCAGTAAAATCACATTATTTTAGCTAATGGAGGATTTCCTTGGCTAAACTGGGCTCCTGTTGAGAAGAATAAAGCTCCTACTGTCCGTTAAATGCTACGAGGAAGCAGGCAAACTCAGGTGTGTGACTGGGTGGCGGTGGTGGTGATAGGAGGAGGCTGTTCTCCAAAAGTGCTAATTAAAGTGGGAAGGTGTATAAAAATGCTACAAATTAGCACCGCGTCCCTGGTGGTATCAAGTATTTTGCAGGTTGCGTGAGTAAACATATTTGCTCTGCCTATTTATCTGCACATATTTGTTGGCCTCCACAGTTTCACAGTGCTACAGTGAGCGTAGTCGGGAGGGTGGAGGCTTACAGCAGATAACAATAGAAGCAGGAGCAGCAGAGATCAAACGATTTTATTTCTGTTGTAACTGGGAGAAGGGGGCTCCTTCGGTGTCTCTTCTGGGACTGCTGCTCCAGATTCTGATATCCATTTTCCCTTTGTTTTCTCTCTTGGCCCTTTGAAATATTTAGCGAGGATCCCTGACTAACATACACACAAATTGAGCGTACGTGTTTGTGTGCATGCACATTTACAATCACTCCGCTCCCTCCAGGCATCAATCATCAACTGTGCACTCAACATCTGGATGTGGACAGTCTTTCCCTCAGGACAAGAACACTTCAGATCTCTCAATTTTAGCATAGAGCTCATCCAGAGGGATTGCTTCTCTCAGCTCAGCCCTGGCCATGCATTTTATTTTACCACTGCAGGCTCCTACGAGGAATCTCCCTCAACAACTACCCTCCTCCATCTCTTTATTTCTCCGTGTATCTCCCCTGCTGCTGGACCGGCCGTAACCTCCTCCCAAGGGTTGCACTGCCTCACCAACAGTTTGCTGGCTTGTATATTTTCAGCTGCAGATGTTGACACAAAGAAAGAGCAGGTGACTTTACCTGTACCTATACCTGTTGATAAATGTACTGTTACAAAAAACAGGTCAAACATGAACTATTTACGGACCAAAAGGCATACCTTTAGGCTAGAGCATGTTATGTCTAACCTCCCACAAGACTGTATAATAAACCATGATTTCATGATGCTCGCTCTGCAGTCCTCAGCATGGTCCTAACCCTCAGCTCAGCACAACCTCTAAGAATCTCCCAGCAATCTGTACCACCTTGTTAGTGCACATTCACCATATGAGGCCTGTTGTATTAGTTATTCTAATGCATGTCTTGTTATCCATATAGATGAGAGAGGGAATAGACCAACAGATGGCCAGTGAAAGAGCGAGTCACAAACACAAAATCATCCTCCAGGAATGTGTGGATCACATTCACAGCCTGCGCACACCTAGACACTCACAGACAACACTCTCTGCCACCAAATATTTCACCGCTCTCCAATTCTGCCCAGTTCTCTGCGATGTCTTGGCGGCGGGCCAGTCAGCCGATTGTGTGTTAAAGTAGCACAGGGATTGCTAGCGGAGATTTAATCTCTGCTCCCTTTCCAGGAGTTTCCTGCTGCTGGATCTCTGTTATCTCCAGGTCCGAGGGGTATTGGAGAGTATCAATAATATGGTTATTTCACAGATATTCATCCTCAAAAGGTATTAATTGTGCAGGAGTACGCCCTGTTGTCAAAATATGCTACATTTCATTCCCTATTTGCAAACACAGCAAGCGATTAATTTGAGAGCATTTATCTTTTAGCAGAAAGCATTTGCTAAGCTAATTAGTGATATATTTGTAAATGGGACACCACCTGGTGATTTACTTCAGAGTAACAAGATATATAAATGCATACAGAGACTCTTGCTAGATAATGAAACACAACTGGAAAGATATTGTAAAAATGAATAGACATGTCTGTTTTTTTTAAAATGAGCTTATCATATGTATAGATGGACGTTTATTTTTTCATTAAAAAAAGACATTTCAGCATCCTGACCACAGACCTGTCTATCAGTCCTTTTGAAGACTGATAGTCATAAATTGTTTATTAATCCTGTATAGGACATTAGGTAGGCCTAAGATATGCTCTTAGCTGGAAAATAGATCCATTAGTGTGTAACTGCATGGGAAGCGGAGAGGGAAAGAACCCTTAAAAGGTTTTCCTATTGCATCAGTTAGCTTATATTTGTCAGAGCAGTCTGGCATAAGAGAGACACAACAACAGCAGGAACAAACGAGGCAGCAGAGCAGGGATGAGAGGCTTTGGCTCTAACCTGAAAAACCCAACCCTCACCATAACCCTGCTGCCCGTACGTTAGCCGGAAAGATCATGGTTTGGCTTAAAATAGCTGCTTCCTTAAAGCTCATTTGCATTTGCTATATGTTTCAGACAGCAATCAAATCCTGGTCTGCTGCGTGAAAGTCGTGTGTGTGTCCCGACCCCCAGACTGAACTTTGTCGCCTTTCGTCCATCGCTCCTGTCATTATCGCCCCCTGCTGGTACTGCGCCATCATACACGCGTGCACTCACGTCTTTGCATGACAGGGGCTATAGGGCATCGCTTTATGTCTTTTTTTTTTATTATTGAACTGCACATCTGCAGGTAAAATCCAGGCTAGGTAAGTGGTCGTCTTTAGATTTCTCGCTGCTGTCCACATGACCCTTGTTCCTGGCCTGCTTCTCCCATTTGACACAATGGAGACAGACGAGCTGCTCTTCATTGGTTTCTCTGCTCTGTTGTGTCTGATCCCTCTCTCTGAGGGTTCGGTGTGACTGTCACACATCTGCCTGGACTGCTTCTGAAATGTGTCCATTTCTGTACACTCTTACATAACCGCACATTCCTGCACACACTGGGATGTGAGGAAGTCTGTATGCTGCATTCAGCACAGCCAACAGAAATCTGCATCCGCTTTAACGCTTCACCGGTATCCGTGTTCGGCTTACGTCCATCTTCACCTTGTGTGAATCTGCTTGTGTGTGTCTAAAAAGCCCAATCATGGCGATATGTCATTTTAATACATGTGAAGTGTGAGGAGGAAATCATGTGGAAAAACCGCTTTCCACTTGCTTGATCAATCATATTTAACTTAGCTCAAGCTCCATGTGTTATTAATGCCTCAGATAATCAACCTGTAATGTAGGCTACATAATGAATGAATGTAAGTCATTGGCTTTGAGTAATGAAGTGAGGATGTACTTCACACTCCAAGGAAATAGCTGGGCACCAAGTATAGCATTTGATTCATGTGTTTGGCCTACTCCAAATCCATTGGGACTTACTTCAGAGGCCCATTAGTTTTGTTGTCATTGCTAAGTGCATCACACAGGAGACTTTGGTACATAGAGCGAATATTGCTTTTCCCATTTCACTCTCTTTTAGATATATGGACTCCTAATATACAATGAGTTCATTGATTTTCACTCATACCTTAAAATAAACCCGAAAACTGTACTAGTAAGGACAAATTGCAAACAGAATGGATCAACAATGTTTCATTTCCCCCTCAGCTCTTTCACGTCTGTCCATCAGTGGCTCATTCCACCCACTCAATCTCATCACTTGTCAAAACATTGTGCTGACTGCAGTGATCCAGGTAATAGCCACTGTGCCAGGACGCAGTTCATAATATCAAGTGGACCTGAGAATTCCTGCCTTCTCATCGGCACCACACATATTGAAAATCAATGGCTATAATAATGAAAAACCTATTGCTACTCCCAGTGCATTCTGTATAGAGAAGAACAAATTAACTGACCCGGTGTCAAACATATCATTGATTCTTTATGACACCTGAACAGATCCGACCACTCACTACTTTTTTACTGAAGCTCTGACTGAAAAATAAGGACAGTAAGACATATTCTGCGGATCTGCTGGCAAGCCTTATTTCCTGTGATTTTATTTTGGAAGCAGAAAACAAGGAGCCTGATTAAAAGTTTGAGTGAGGTCTCACGTTTAAAAAAAAAAAAAAAAAACAGGAAACAAGCATGAAACCTTCACACAAACGTTCTTTATTTAACAAGAGCGTTGGAGATTTCAACTTCCCTGTCACGTAAAGCAGCAGGTTTCACAGGCTCTTGAACAGAAAAATCTTTGTAGCAAATATCATGACATAAAAGTGGAATAAAATCACTATCCAAGTGAAAATTAGAGATGGCAGTACTCCCTGACTGGCCTATAATAGGGTTTTTATGTGCAGCGGTATAAAAAGAAACGTAGTGATCTGTGAAAAAGGGAAAAAGGGAAGAAAAATTACAAAGCGCCTCCAAGGGCCTGTCTCGTTATTATTAGTTTTAGATGAAAAACACAAACGCTACCCAAGAGGCAGCGCCATGCAGCAGGCAGGCGTTCGCTGACATTTGAAGGGGGTGGCGGATTGACAGTGGGAGAGCTGGAAAAGAAGCAAAACTGCTTAACTACTCCATGAATGAAAGACGTTGGCAAATTGTGGTCGGGACAGCATTTTCTCCTCCACATCACTGAGTTATGCAAGAGAGTGACCCAGTGAAAACCAAGCTTCCTGAAGTGCTTACATTTTCTAAACCAATAATGTAAACTGGCTTAACCTCATTGTATACGCAGCTTTTTTTCATATCTGAGCAGCATATGTACACAATCCATACACAAGAGCACAGCCCTTGTATATAATTGTACATGGGATTTCCTTGAGGTTCCTAAAGTTACAGAAGGCACTCACAAGTTTACAGTTGAAAAGTCTGCAGTCCTGAAAAACTGCATGGCATAAAGAGATGATGGAGGCTCCTGATATCTTGCCTGAAGACATACTTTGCCAGAGTCTGTGGAGAAAGCAGTTGCATCAGTCTCAACTCTACCTGGAATGGTGAAGACAGGAGTACAGGTGAGCAAGAACAGCCAGCGGGGTAGAAGAAGAGTGGGGGGAACTGTCGGGTTCAGCAGTCAAGCGCTAGAAATTCACAAACACACTTTAGATCGCTCAAAGTAGAGAAAAACTCTGCAACTTCAGTCAGAAATAACTCATCAAAATGGAGTTTGTTAGTGGGTGAGTGGAAGAGTGGAGGTCAGCGTATTTAACATGGTTTGTTTTGGTTTGTAGCTTTGTAAAGCAAATGAACATCACATAATCATTAGCATTCACAAGCACAAATGAATTTGTGTGCTTGGTTATTTAACAGAATGTCCACAGCGCGTTGAGTAAAACAGCACACAGTCCACAGTCCCTGTTACTCAGATCCCAGCTTGGTTGTTATGCTGAGCCCCGTGCAGCAGGACGGCTCCGTCTGCATGCTAAGTGGTCAGCAGACGTTTTCTAAGCATGTATTGTTTTGGTAGAATATCAGACAAACTTGAACAGTGAAGACATGCTAATTCATTCCTGCTTCACCTCTGCAAGACTGACAGCACAGTGCTCGGAAATCATCGACTCGTCTACGCTTCAGTCGTGTCTTTATGTGTTAAAGCACAACAGGGTGGGTGGCGCTAACTGTCAGCTGTCAGTCATTTTAAACAGAGACAAAATACAGCAAAGACAAGTAAGACATTTATTTGAGAGACTACATATACATAACCCTTTCACCCACAGCAGGAAAAATGTGTGAACAAATTCAATGTTTATGTTAAACTTGCATTTTAACACCTAACTTCACACTAGTGTTTGTCATTAAAAATGCAGAACTGAAGTGGAAACGGAAGCATGAAAGAAACAAATCTAATGTTTAGGGAAAATGTGCTGGTGGCGTTTTTTTCCTATTGAGACAAATGGCATCAAAAGGAAAAGACAATTAAGTTTGAAAGGTCAAGAAAAGATCTCTGTAGAAGAGCAGTTGGTGAAAAAGAAAAGAGGAGAAAGGAAGACAGAATTCTTGCTCCTTGACATTTGGGAGGGTTTCTTCCTACTCGGCCCAAATCAACAGATGAGCAGGAGTTAAAGCTCCTCTTCAGGCATTGATTAAACCCCTGAAAACTCATCTCTGTCCATCAAAATGACACATTTAGATGTTTTTGCATTCCCGTGGTGTGCGTGGATCTACTGTCTGACAAACAGTTTTGAGGAATGTTTGCTGTATTTTTCTTTGTCAACACTCCTCCGCCATATAAAACGTCTTGTCAGCATTTGACGTGAATCATCGTGTAACTTGGCAGGTTAATGTTGGCGAACATTATCGAGCACGCCACAGATTTGTTTGGACTCAGTCAACAGTTGGTGGAACGGTGGTAACACTGTCGCCTCACAGCTAGAAGGTCCCAGGTTTGATTCTCGCTGTGGGCGCCGGGGGTGTGTCCTCCACCACGCCTTCGGTGCCTGCCGCTTGAGGAAAGGGGTCTTTCACCTGGGGTATCCTCCATAAAAATACCCCCACTAAAAACATGCTAGAAGATCACCACCTGACCAATGGTGACAACAGAAACTGGGTCCCCGGGCGCCGGTTGGATGGCAGCCCACCGCTCCTGGTCTGCCGCGGAGGAAGGCGACCAGGATGGGTCAAAGCGGAAGACAAATTTCACCAATTGCATGGCGTGTTCAGCGTGACTGTAAATGTGTGACAAATAAAGTGGATTGTCCCTCTGATTCATCTTCTTCTTCGTTAAAATGCAAGAAAAATGAACTCATTGGTTGAACGGCATATTCCGTCTTGGAAGTTAAGATGAAAACAGGCCACGTCTTTGCCTCACTTGTATATCATAAAACTTAGCTTGCAAGCCACCGATATGTAGCTGCACCTGGCTCTAATACCCCTTGTGTCACTGTCCACCCTGCAGTATGCTATACCTGTCTGAATCCATGTTTTTTATTTATTTTTTTGTCATTGGTCCACCACTGTTCCAAGGTGGAAATGCTCAGGTGCTGACTGCTTGTTTCACACATAAAAAGCATCTTGCACCATATATATATGTGTGTGTGTGTGTGTGTGTGTGTGTGTGTGTGTGTGTGTGTGTGTGTGTAAACACCAGGACACATTAACAAGGCTAAAACCCTGAATTTCATCGGAGGGGGTCTTTAAAGTGACTGAGTCCCTATAGGCAAAGCTGATGCCAGTCCAGGAGCTGTTCTAACAGCGATTTTAAGCCCCTACATAAAGAGTAGTTTCCATACAGGTTAACAGCAGCGGGGCTCATGGTTCAACATGTAGCAGCTCTACTCCCAATTACCGACATCCTCCCGAGCAATTAAAGCATCTTTGTTCATCTGTAGTCTGACGCAGAACATAATGCAACACTACCCTCTACCCCTGTTCCCGCTTAAAAGCGAGCAGTCCTGTTAAAGAGATAAAAGTTCATTCGATCTAATTATGTGCATCTGAAACACAGGCAATAGTCAGTGGTGTGATTATTGTTCCCATGGAGAACAAATATACTTATAAACAGTCTTTGCAAAGGACATATGGACAGAAACCTCACATAAACACTTTTTATCTTCAATATCCATTTAATAATAGCACCTAATTAGATCAAGCAGATGTCTGTCTCTCTAATACTTTAATTCAGAGTAGGGAAACGTGAATTATAAAAAGCTCTTGGGGTCCACTCTGGACTTAAGCTGTGTGAGTGAGGTTAAAATGAGTGATGTCTCTGTTCATAAAGCCATGGCTTTTCAAGGCCCCATCCTCCTCCGACCGCTGAGTCTATGTCTAAGATCGTGTGCTCTGACCTTTTTCTGAAGACATTCACATTTTGTTTTGGGATCTAAAAAAATTCTTTTGCATCTTATAAAGCTATAAACCTCATGCTCATCCACTTGAAGTATCAAGATGCAGCCCAGGAAAGTTGAAAATTGAAAGTTGATCCACCCTGTGACTTCTCCGTTTCCCCCTGTAGTTCTTCTTTACTTTGCCATTTTGAACTAAAGCTGCTCCAAAAATATACTCTTTCTTAACTATGGATCAGATGACTGTATCATGAAAGGGGTCACTTATAGTGTTGGTCAGCATCAGTCTATTTTCCAGCTGCAGGAGGCAACTGCATGTTACCTGCCCAGCGATAAACAGCTGAAAGACGACCAGCTGGTGAACATTGTGGAACATTTAGAAGCTATAGAGCTTGATGTTATACTTTGGAGCTCTAGGAGACCAAAAACAAGTCCCCAGAAACTCGACCTCAAACGTGCTCTAATGTTGCTAATCCACAGGGTCCTTCTTGTTTTTGGTGCTACTAATGATGGAAACCAAAGTCAGAAATCTTCAAATCTGACCCATAGTGGCTTTAGATAAAACTCAAATACTGAAGAGACGTTTTGGTCATCAATGCTAAATGGGAACTAACCTGTGTTCAATCAAGCACATCATATTAACTGGATTAGCCCTGACTGTCATAATTACACAACCAAAGTTGTTATTCTTCCTCTGGAAGCTCGGGTGGTTCTTCTGTCACCGTTGACTTTCTCAGATGCAGCAGCGGCTTTGTTACTGATGAGAGAAGCAAGCACCACCTACCACAGTCCCAACTCTGCTGTGACACTGTGGGGAATTGAGTTGTGCCAAAATAGGCACTGTGAGAAATTAGCACTGCTTCTCATTTAACGGGGTAGCATCATAAAAGACGTGCCATGGCAGCTAGAATGGCTGGAGAGCCCCAAAAGATAGAGAGAGAAGCAGAGGGCATGAGGAGAGGAAGAGTGAAGGAAGAGAGAACTGAAAATTATAACCATGGGGGACTTCCCTGATCCATTTGACCATATGCATGTGACCCCGCCAGTGCCACAAAACAATCAATAGTCATAAATGGCACACAGGTCAATAGGTTACCTGTTGAGTCAGTTCAGTCTTGTATAAACCCAACTGATCCAAATTGTCTTCATGTTTCCTTCTTCAAATGAGGAGCAGAGAGAAAGTACTGCAGGATGTGATGTTAAGTCGTGTTATAATGTCCTGTCATTCTCATGTTAACTGTGATTAGATGATTAGATGTGTGGTGTATCAACTCACACGCGGGATCTCACTCTCAGTGTCTCTATGTCTTCCCCATCCTGCCACATATAGGAAAAACGCATGTGGTGGCTTCCTTCATTCAGTGACTTTGATGGGATGACATCTCTTCATGAGAATGAATCACCGGCATCAAAGCATCATCCGGGGCTCATGTCTCTTCATTTACATGGCTGTCTACCACGAGCGTGGCACGCAGACACCTAGGGAAAGAGAGAGCGAGAGAAAGGGGGAGACATAGATAGATAGAAAGAGAGAGCCAATAAAGCGTTACCTTTGAACATTTTGCATCTCTGAGAGCAGACATGTAATGCTGCAAGTAAATGTGAATATCCCACAGCAGCCAAACACATAAATGAGAGAAGAGGAGAGAGAGAAAATGGTGAGAGAAAAGCTTCAGCGTGACAGCAGGCAACACAGTTGAGCACTTTTATTCATGCAGAACGCACAAACATCAACAGATGCAAATTTTGTTTTCAGTGGGTTTCATGTTTTTAACGTTATAAAACTAAAGGTATGCTGGGTCAAGCGTTATTTAGATTATCCGATACAGCTGTGTGGAGCAAAAAGGCGCAAATATTCAGTACGGGCTCCTGACATACAAAGATACGCTCACATTTGCAAGAGATAGATTAAAAAGCAGCATCCTGACTGTTAGTTAAAGCGGTTATAATCCATATTCTTGTGATAACCATGTATCTAATGTGAAAACAGTTTAAAAGGGGCCGTTTGTGGCGATGAACCTGCAGTTCGTTCCTCTGAATCTGCACGTCCCCTCTGCTTTACAGAGCCAGTTTCAGCTCATTGTTTAATTGCAGCTTGGCCAGAAAGGGCAGGCAGGAAACACAGCTCAAAATAAATGCTAATACTGCTCCATAACTGCTGCATAAATAAGCAAATGCGTACAAAAGCTTAAAAAAAACCCCCTGGATCCTACATTTCCCATAATGGTGGCTTGATTGAACTTGATGGCATAGCTCACAAAGCTCAGACATCATTATGTACACTCTGTTTCCAGTGCCTCTTTAAAGCCGTCTTTCATATAAGTAAAGAGAAACCTGGAGAACTCTGTGGAAAACTTTGTTGAGTTTCTCATTGTTCCACCCACCCCTTGACTCCCGCCTGCCGTCAGACCTGATATTTGGATTACTACCATGGAACAATTTAGTTGTGTAAACTGGACAGATGAGACAGCGTTCACAATCTTTTTCAGCGTGGGTGAGCAAAACACTATTGATTTCTCCTCTGCAGGTGGATTAAGAAACACGTTTGCCTTTCTCAAGAGAGCAGTCTTGGGATGACTTCAGTGTAAATATGAAATATGTGTGTGTATGTGTGTGAGAGAGAGAGAGAGAGAAAGATGGATTGCTTGCTGGAAGTCTGGCAGTGACATTTGGCTGTTTTCTGTCTGACATTTCTCCAGTCAAACAAACAAGGTCCAATCTGTCAAGAGCAACAAGGCAGAATGTAGAGATACCAGACGAGATAAAACTAAGAAAAAAGGATCTATTCTAATCTATAGATTGTTTACGTTCATAAAAGTTTTAGTCAAAGTTTCTCCCAAAAGGCCAGTTATGTTAGACGAGGCCTGACTGACTGTTGCGAAAGATTCTGTCAGCAGACGTTTGATGGGATGTTCTGCAAACATTTACAACATCAGATTCAAACCTCCTCTTATCTTTTTTCCTCTTGAACTTTTCCCGTTCCATTATTTCTTCCCTCGCTGTCTTTTATCATCTGATCTTCACGTTTTCTGCTTCACTGCGTTCACTTTCTCTTCCTTCCAAATTTCCCCTACGCTCTGTTGTATTTTAATTATATTCTTGTGACTTCTTGTGAATGCAATCCAAGGTCAGGATGTTATGTAAATCCGCAGGAAACAGCATAGTTTGAGGTTATGATCTATACAGGACACTGCTTCTGTGGCTTAAGCTACAGAAATATGTTTCTGTTACAAAACATCTCCTCTCTTTTATGTCATATACTCTACGTAGTGAGGGAGTGACAGTGCAGATAAGTTCTGCTTGTCGGCCTGTATTTTCCCACCTCTCTGATGCTGTCTTATTACCATCTCCCCATCCCAGAGGAAAAGACCCCTTTCTACCTGTGATCTCCCAGCACTGACACTATCTGCTCAGTTTCTCTGCTGATGCCATGCAAAATGACAGCCCCAAGTCCTCTGTTCCACTGCCAGATAACAGTGCAGGGGACCCATAAAGCAGAAAATACCAAATCACATTCTGCTAATACCCTTAGCGGTGACAGCCTCCATCTTAGTTCACTTGAAATCCACTACAGCAGAAATACCAGGGGTTGTCCTTCTCTAGTGGTTCTGCAAGTTTGCAAGAAAAACTCTTTTATGGAGTTTGCATCGGGGTGAACAAATAAAACACAGAAAAAAAAAGCATCAAAGCTGAAACGACATGGGAGAGAGTTCTATAAGAGGTTACAGTCATATCGGAGCAGCAGCTTTGGTATGGTTTCTCTTATTAACTGAAGCAGGTTTGCTGTAAATCTGCATTTATGGGTAAAAATTCAACACAACAGCGTGAGTGGCTCAGGCACCCAAAGGGAACTCAGAGCGAAAATACATCTCCTTCATGTTGGAAGGAGCCAGTTGAGGTAGTCTGGGCAGATCTGGATGTCTACCAAATACCTCCCTCTGGAGGCATTCTGGGATCGTTCAACCAGGTGGAGACTCTTTGGGGCGGACTCATAACATGCTGGAGCGATTACAAATCCTCTCTGGCCTTGGAATGTGTCAGGATCTCCCAGGAAAAGGTGGAGATTATAGATGGAGGGAAGTACGTTGAGAATCCTTTACTTTTCATACAGAGAGAGCAAAAACAGTTGAAAACTGGTGGATGGGCATAGGAGGCTTAGCCAATCTTTCTTGCATATCTGTCAGCTGGTAATTTCCCATCTGCACGCTGAGCCAATCAGAATAATCTTGTGCTCTTCCTGCCCTGGCTTGATCAGCAAGGTTGACCTACCCTGGCAGCGTTTCATCTCACTCATCAACAACAACACCAGCCGTCTGGCAGTGGCAGGATGCCAGCAGTGGTGGGATGACTTCCAGCAATCTCATGCAGCGTGATGGGCTGTGATGACAGTGAGGCCATGTGGCGGCCGCCCCACCAAGAGCTGCCCCTCTGCCCTTGTGAAAGTCCCACCAGTCCAACTCCCCTGGCTGGAGGATAGCAAAGATGCTACTCAGTGGCCTTGTGTTTGTTCGCCAACAGGATAATGCAATGCTTCTTGGCTGACCTGAACTACCTTCCACCTCTTGAGGAAGGCTGCCTACACAAGTGGTTGGTTTGGATACAACACCACTGTCTTTCAATACTTGTTGCTCTTTGGGACTTTCCTGAAAACAGAGATGATACACTGTGAAAACAATTGGTAGAACCAGCTTCATCTCTGGCTTCTCAGTAGAGGGGAGGACCGCAGTGCTCGAACACATGCTCAGCCCTCAGTCTAAACATAGGCTTTCCTGCTGTTTTTGCAATGGCATATCAAGCTTACATTTTGGCAGGCGATGGCCATCCCTGTTGGCATCACCAGGCTTGATCAGTGGTATGTGAGGAGGACATATGTGCAGCATTGACTAGACCTGCCTTTGTTGGCTTACTATCCTCCCACATTCTGCTTTGCAGGAAATGGGTGGGGAGTGGAAATTTATTCCTGACTGTCTGGTGTTGTGCTCAGGTCTCTCTCCAGGTTCATGTTTAGAACTCAGAGGAGACCAGTGGGCGTGAGAGATTTATTGTACTGGAGGCATACGGAGCTGATGCTTTCGGATCTGCATGTGTTGGGTGTGCTGTCTCTCACCCTCTGTTTAGTAGGTGGATTTGTTGGATGTGCCAAACATGCCCCTGTTGTGTCGTCGTGCCACAGTCTGTAGCTGGCCATACATTCAGCTTCAATGGGTCGGTCAGTAGATGATAACATTTTGAGTTATATGCCTTAAAGACAAGCTCAGAGTTCACATTTAGGTTTGAGGACGACAAACCTTCATCTATGTACTACGTATGCAGACTGCTGAGGCATTGCAATGGCTTTGGTTCAACATCAGAACACATTTTTTGCATGTGACAAAGACATGATTGTGTTCCTCATTTTTTACAGCGTTGTCATGCAAGAAAAGCATGAAAGGCCATTATGACCGCAGCATTCTCTAACCCTTTCAACATACGTGGCATGTGAGCATTGTTATTAAGTCCATCATTTAACTTCATGCATGTCAGTGTCACAGCGCCATCGGCATCAGCTGTAATTTGTGTTTAGTGCAAATTAGCAAATGTTAGCATGTTAATAATGCTAAACAAAGATAGCTACTGAGGCAAACATTTTATCTGCATGCCAGTATTGTCATTGTGAACATATTAGCATACTGACATTACAATCTAGCTCAAAGTACAGCCTCCCAGAGCTACTAGCTACCAAATGCAGTTCCAACATTCCTCTTCACCAATGACCAATTTACTCTGCAGCTGTTCACAAAGAGCAGGCAATTGTTTTGTGTATAACTGTGAAAAAAAAAGACTTTATTTTATTCTAACTTAACTGAATATTGCCAGTCCAACAGCAATTGTATGACTCATTACTGTTGAGTTAATCCATATAATATGTAATATATATAATACACTCACATTTTGTGACATTGTCATGCTTTTTCACAGACTTTCCTTTAATCACAATTTCATTGGCAACAAACCACTGAATATGTATGAATAGCTGCACTGGAGAGAATGACTCACTCACCAACAGCAGAGTGTAGATTACAGTCAGTTCCTCCGCTGAGTGTGTACAATGTGGATGTCAAAACGCACAAAGGGTTGAAAAAAAAAAAAAGCACATGGCAAAAGCAAACACACGAACATGCAAACAAACAAACAAACAAATGTGCACACAGACACAAACAACACTGCAAGCGCTGTCATCTTCGTACAAAGACACATTCTGCGGCCTGTTTGGTATTTCTGGTGCAAACCTCTCAAGACATTAATGAGTAAAATGTAAGCTCATGTTGGGTGGATGGATTTTCACACTAGGCAAATTCTGCCAGAGAGGTTTCACACTGAGACATTGTTTTATGATTCACACATATAAAAGGAATACAACACACACACACACACACACACACACACAGAAATAAACACAAATTTAAGGAACACTTCACATTGTTGGAAGTCGCATACTGCAGGCACAGGGCTCTGTGTGACTTCTACTCTGTATTCAGTGGCTGCCTATGGTTTGGATATAACTCATTTCTGAAAGCAAAAGCCTGACACCCCACTGTGTCTCCTATTGGCTTACTTTTGTTTTTGTTTTTCTGCTGCTCTAATATTGCTTTCCCCGGCTTGCTCACTTGAGAACAATCTGCCTGAATTTACTGCAGCTGTAATGCCATTTTCCCCAGGAAAGGTGACCTCCACTCCAGGTGTGGTGAATCTGTCGTAGCTTCTCTGCTGCTTCCATCCCTGCTGCTAATGACAGCAATACTTTGCTGTGTATCTTCATCCTTATTTATGGATTTTTGAAACTTGTTTGCTTATATTTGAAGCCAAAGTGTGTTAATGAGGGATATAAATAGCTGTTTATTTGCTGTGGGTGAACTCATATTTATTTAGCTTATACGAAACTAAGCAAATACACCCCCATCTTCCTTTCTTGCTGTTAGCTTTTTCATATTGTGAGCACTATATGTAAGCACTTTGCACCTTTGTTTTGAAAGGTGTTATATAAATAGCGTTTATCGTTGTTATTATATGTGGTAATAGAGGTAAAAAGAAATCTGCGTGCATTATGTTTTTCTAATTAATGGGAAAATTGTTGAAAGCAAAACAGTAGCTTACTACCTGCAACACTTTTACAGCTGACAATGGCGTATGCATGAGCACGGAGATGTGTTGTTGATTGTTTCCTTTTAATATTCTGCACAAATATATGTTTATGTAGCAGTATGCATGTGAACACTATGTGACTGTCATATTGCAATCAGAGCACATGTGAAATTCATGTTTGTTACTGGTGATATGCTTACATATTATGCGCTATTACAATATTATATTATGTGAAATGTCCACAAGCCATATATGCCTCCTTGTGAACTGATCACAAATAAAATGGTGTTTCATATTATTAAGCCACATTTCCCAATATTTTAGTTCTTCAAATGTGAAAAGGTGTTTGTAAAAATGAACATTTTCACATGTGACGTCTTGTATTTCAGTGTGGATAAATCCATGTGAAACGGTGTTCCACGTGATAAATTCACGTGTCCTTTCCTGCAGATGAAGAACACAGTGAACAGTAGAAAAAGGTAATTGCTATATATCAAAATGAGACAAAACTCACAATACATATTGCATTATAGATCAAACAGCAGGGAGTCATGACAAAGATGGGAGATTAAAGCCTCTGAAAAACCAGTTTGACGTCTTTACATCAGCTATGTATTTTTAATTTTTTTTTTCATTTTTCTCCCAAAGCAATCCACATTATGTGAGAGCATGTTGTACATTTTTAACGCCAGTCTCCTCGGCTAGACGAAGGCCCACTTATCACTGCAGTTAGAGCAGCATTTTGCTCTGTCTGTTGCTAAATTAAACACAGAGAGAGAGAGAGATGTTAAATGTAAGCTTGAATGAGATGGAATGGATGTGCTCTTTCTAATGCACCGGAACAAAAGATGTTTTCGACTGCAACTTAAGCTACATTGCATTCATGAAAAAGACATACATAAACTGCGAAATTTAGCTGAAGAAGATCTGTGGAGGAAGCAGGTAAGTCTGTGGTAAGACCGTATTTAAAGAAAATCACCACAGCTCCCGATGTCACACCACCGGCGAACCGTGTTCTCATGAGAACCTCTCAGCAGTGGTGAGAGAAACATCAGCAGTTTTTTTAACATTTTTTTATAGACACAGATTTGTGATGCACACTACTATTAGATATAATTTATGTCTTGAGGCTCTAGGTTAGCAGTAACATGTATAATTCAGGATGAGCATACTAAATAGTAACTCCAGCACCCGTTCGGACCACCAGTTATGTGCTGACTAAGGTACAGAACACCGGTGGATATACTCCTAACTTGGAGCCCGGAGATCTATAATGACCCCTGGTTACCATACATCTGATGTGAAAAGGGCTGCAGGGCCATGCAATGTAAAACGGTCCACTCCATTAATATCACAGGAGCTGTAAAGCTGTCACTGCCACTCCATGCTCGTCCCACATAAAGCTGATTTGTGATGGCTCCAATCCGCCAGCCCTCAGTCTCCCTAATGATGGCAAGATCCATCACACTCATTTAATCAGAGCTGAAAGGAAAGCAAAGAAGATGGATGGGGCCATTGTGTGCCTCAATAGGTGCTTTAAAAAGTCACTCTCATACCCTGTCCCACACCGCCCAAAATCTAGATGATAATATAATCACTAATTTACTGCACTTGAAGTTGTTGTTGCCTTTTTTTTTAACGATCTGCTTGAACTAATGAGAGCGTAGCACAAACAACTTCTCCTGAACTGATGCTTCACTGTAATAGAATGTTCATTTTTCCAAAAGCAGTTAAGACCATGGAGGAGAAAATAGAGGATGTGACTGTTGTTTGTCACTATGTTCCAAAATGACCCTGATGACCATTTCTTGAATGAATCATTGGAGTGATTTTTGCCTCCTATTGGCACTGCTACATTGTTATCAGTGCCTCACATACGATCTATGATGATTGCGTGAACAAATATTCATGAGTATTTCCTGATCTGCCGCCAGCATGGTTAAGGTTCAGTCAGGTTCAGGTAAGTGCCCCCAAATATCCACCTGAGAAGATGTCTAGCCACTCCTGTCTTTGGCTCCGACAGACGCGTCGTTATTTGTGCGGCCATGAAAGGTTAGCTGTCAAGAAAGCTTTTAAAAATAGCTGATTTGAAGCGTTTGAACAAGAGATTGGAAGAGAACAGCTTTGATGGACGGACAAAAACACATACAGGCAAACAGAGAGATGGAGAGGAGAAAGAAATCAAACACAAAGACCCTGTGACTAGCAGTCAATCACTCCCAGCTGTTATATAACGTGCATGTAGTGACTACTGGCTTCTTCTTCTGTGTACATTAGCAAGAAAGTCCCTGTAAGCAACAGACATGTCCTATCCTCACGTCAAGTAAGATGTACTTTACAGGAAGTGTGCGAGGCACCTGAGTGCTGGAGTGGGCAGGCTGAGGGTGCGCCTGGAGGAGCCGGGAGTTCACTGTGCAGTCAGCTGTGGAGGAGGTTTGTGGAGAGAGTGATGTAGACAAGTATGGAAATGAGGCTGTAATGCACCGTCTGTAGGAAAGTCTGTTCATGAGTGGACATGAATAATCTGTCGCAGGACCTGTCCTTGCACTCAGAGACTTTGTGGTGAGATGGCAACAGAAGGAAGAATGGAAATAAAGGCCTCCACCTCTCCACCCCTCCACCCAACCCCCCACAAAAAAAAAAACAAAAAAAAAAACGAACTGACCAGAGAGAAGTGGATATAATAAAATCCCAAATTAAAGTGACACGGCACAAAGTTATTTGGTTCCTTCAGTACTTATACTATTACAGAATAATAAATGAAAGTTTTGCTGTTGCTCTCCTCTCTCTTTTGTGCTCAGCTGGGGCCATTTCAGAGGCTTCGCTGCAATTGGCCTTTACCTGTTCATGAGTGCACCCAATTCCACATCATCAATGGTGACGGCTGTGCTGTGTATAGACATTACGTCTGCAATTCAGCAGAAAGTTGACAATGTTATTCTTTTGCCTAAAGCTATTGAACCATATCCGTCAGTGCACAGCAAGCCACTAAACCATCTGCGGACGTGTGTGTGCCTATGCTCGGCGGTGGTTGGCGGGGTGATATATTGGGAAAACAAACGGGGGGACAGAGGTGGGGGTGGACAGTGGGAAAAGACAGAGAGGTGTAGGGCTGTTGGAGGTGTGCAAGCACCCAAACAAATAGCTGACTCTGTATTCCTCCAGGCAAAATGAAGTTAGTTCTCCGGTGAAGCTGCCCAATAAACTCTACAATGAGATTAAGGTCACGGCTAGACAGGACTCACAGCTTATCACTTTATGTATGTGTGACTGCTTGTGTGTGCGAGCGTGCATTAGTGAGTGTGTGAGCCCGATGTAAGGAAAAGAGGGGAGGAAGACAGAGAGGAAGGAGAGAGCCGAACGGCAGCATGTGAAGGAGGGAAAAGGAGGAGATGCAAAGAGAGGGAGAGAGAGAGACCTACCTTCTCTGTTTGACAGAGCTTAGCCCAGTGGGACAGCCCATGCCACCATATTAGATTTTCTGCCTTATTGCCTCAGCCAAACTCCCTCGCCTCAGGTCACTTTCCTGTATAAAGGGACGCGCATTACTCCAATCTCCTCCAAACCTCCCAGAAATGTTGATCCAAGGCCAAAGCTTTAATACGAGCTGGCTAACCTCATACAATGCACCCCAGGTTAATTCAATTCAAACAACGTTAACAGCAAACATGTCAATATTGAAAATATTAACTTCAGGAATACATGTGGTTCTATCTTATTTCAACAGGCACGGGTCCTGAGAGACCAGGAGGATCCATCCTATGGTGAGCTGAATCATCGGGCCTCATTTTGTTAATAAATGATGAGGGGTGTGTTGCGAGAAAACCCGCCTTTACACTTTTTTATTTGGTCATGGGTTGGATGAAGGCTATGCAAATGATGAAGGAGGGAATCTGTAATCTGCAACTGAGACTGATGAGATCTCAGTTGTGGTAAAAAAAGAAAAAAGAGCAAGCATTAAAAAAATCAATATAAATACGATGCAAGAGCAACAGTTTCTACAAAAATCACTTTATCTTCATCCTTGGCTACTTTTTTTCTTAACCTTGAATGACTAATGGAATGTAATTAATCTGCAGACACACACGCATACACCCATGCTTAAAATATGAATATGACATCCTCAAACACTGATACCCCTCATGACTTTATTATAGATTAGCATTGTAGATAAAAATGACAAATTGAGGCCTGAAAGTGAAAAATATATGTACTGCGTCTGAATCTTCAAGAAAACATCCCTTCACAGAAAGACAATAAATGGTCGGATGAAGCTCATCAAGCTTGTTATGCAGATAACCTTCAGCTTCACAGTCGCACTCACTGAATGGTTCAGAGGAAATGATACGGATGAACTCCTGACATTCAGCAGCATGCTGCAGATGGAGAGGGCTCTTGGTGATTGTTAATGCCTGGAAACAAATGAGAAAATTATCAACACCATATGACCCATCCATCATATGTATCCCTGACATGGCTCAGCATGCGCCAGAGTCTTTAATCTTCCTCATGCAAATTCATACACTGAGCTGCACAGACTCTTTTTTTCATATCCAATGTGAGCTGATCCATGAATGAAGATTTGCAGCAGCCTCAGCCACATTAGCGGGACCACCACAACTTGTCAGATTTACTGTTGCGTGCCATTCTCAAATAAAGGAACCATCTGCATTGTGTTTGTGCTGTTTGAAGTCCGCATGCTGGATATGTACCTGAATAGACTCAAAAGAAGACGAGGACGGGCGTACATAAAAATACATTACTGTTCTGTCATTTGCATTTTCTTTAAACAGAGAACAACACTGAGCTATTCCCGCAGCAGTGCAGACAGTAAAGAACCGGCTGAACTCCGCCTGGAATGATATGCAGAGAAGCTGAAGGGACAAAGGAGGAGTATGAAAGAGCGAAAGACGTTTCTGTGGCAAATTAAATAGAGATAAGTGCTCTCTCAAAACAGAGAAAAGAAAAGAGGTATTTTCCAGAAGTCATCCCGAGGTCATGCAGAAAGAAGAAAAACAAGATGGGACCGCTCTTGAAGCTGTATCAGTTCTATTATTATCAGTGCAGGAACCGGTGACAAGCTTCTTCCTCAGAAATGGACAAATGGTGATGTCAAAGTCTGAGTTCATGGATGACCTGAAGAATGGCAGCTCTAATGGCTTGAGATTCCTATTTTAATGGGAAAAGACTAAATTATGTAATTTAATTCTCTCTGCTACATTTAAAGTCTGCTGGCCTTAATCTTGGTGCAGTACAGAGAGCTGTCCAAGCACTGTGACACCAGTCAGGTCCCATCAGTCTAATGGTAGTAATAATGTCCACAAGTGAAATAAAAATGACTATGCATCATCATCAAAGGTAATAATATCTTTTAACATTCAGAGATTGTTTAATTGACTCTTGTCTTGCATACTGCAGCATATTGTTGCATTGGTTATCAGTCTCCTACTAAGGGTTAGTATGTAGGCCAGAAACAATATGTTTTCTGATTCTTTATTTATTCACTTAATTACATCTTTCAGTAATCCAGAGGATGGAATCACCGCAACTGCACATTACTGGCCCATGTTCAGACTGGGATGATGTATGATGTGTGATAATGAGCTTGCTTCATCGCTCCCATTGGTTCAGGTAGAGGATGTAGCAGATTTTCAATGAAAGGACCCTCCACGCTGGCTGCACATGTGGAACCTCTGGAAGCCTCCTCGTGCCTCTGAACAACACTGAGAGAGCTGAGATGATAATGATCACAGAGCTGGATCACATTCAGGGTCATGCATGGACGGAGAAATGTATGATGCAACCACATATCCTTCATGCACAGATGTTCAGTCTTCCTGATGAAGGTCACGAGCTGTCTTTATGAACACTGATTAATCCACATCTGCTCACCTTTTACAGGTGATGTAAAAAATCAAAAATACATCAAATGACTCAAACACCTCACGGAAGCCTGGTAATATTATCTAAAATCTTTTATCTAGTATCTTTCGCTGCCAAGCTAAAGAGGCCAATACAAATACTGATATCATCAAAAAGGTCACATGGCACAACAGGCAGTAATGGTTAGATTTTCTCTGAACTCTGCAGGCTCAACAGCAGCAACAGCCTGCGTGGCTCTGAAATGTCACGGACACTAAACGCAGAGTGGTTGACTATAAAGCTTTAAAGATTTATGGAACCTTGAGAAAATGTGTTGGAGTTTAATATTTAAAAGCTCTTTAAGTTTTTGTTATTTATTAAAAATGTGTCATACTGCATCAAAGAGACACGTATGTGAGTGCCACTCGCCTCTTGTTTAGATTCCAGTGACTCTGGAATTATGCGACACTGCACAGGGTTTAGACCCCAGTGCAGAATGGGTCCACTGTGAGTTAAAGTGAGAAGCCTCAGGGCCAAAGAAACTGACCAGTAAAGGGAGCCGTGTTAATCCCTTTCTGGCATTAATTAGTAAGTACCCGGCTAAAATATTCATTATTGGTTGATCAGGGATTACTGCAGACCTCATCCTCTAAACTCTGTTACATATGAGACCTGAAGCGAAGGTGGATTGCTTGACCTGATGGCACGACCTTAAAGACATGGGAAAAAAAAAAAGACCTGCATTCTGGGTAATGATATTCAATTGAAAAGCTCAATTAATACACTTTCTGCAGTGGGTTACATGCTGTTAATTTTTGTGAATTATGTGCATTTTATTGAAGATTTTTAACTGAATGAGAAGAACATGGTGATGGCAGTTGTTCAATTTGATGCAATCCAGTATAACCTTTAAGAGGCCTACAGTTTAAATTTTTGTATCAGAGATGTTGATTCATAACTATAGTAAGTTTTAGGTGGTGCTAGATAAAACTTAATTATGTTGTCTTTAAATGAACCCCAAACTTCCTGAATTCCCCACAGTTACATGTTACATACAGGATGTATAAAACAATATCAATTTCCCATTTAATACCTTCCAGCTCCTCACTCAGTTTGTATGTAATTTCTCAAGGGGATACTGAAAGCATCAATATTACTGGAGGTGAAAAGAAGCACAGGTGTGTAAATGTACCTTGACTGGATGAAATGCATGCGTGGGCAATCGGATGTAACATTGTCTGTAATAAAAATCCAGTTGTCCCTTTGCCTTCATTCTCCACCGACATGTCTAAACACTCAGTCCTCTCTGTGAAGTTGACCATGTTATATGCGTAGAGTCAGGTGGAATTTCAAAAGTCAAGCCATGCGCGCTGCTGTATTCACAAGGGGAGATCACCATGCATGGCTTTTGATAGGACATGACAGAACCTAGATAGCACAAAGATGCACTTATGCAGATCCCTGCTTTGGAAAACAAGCTGGAGAATTTGAATTTTTTTTCCATCTCAGGCTACCTTGTGTTCATATTTTTGCCTTTATGGACACCTCTCACAGTTCCTCTGGTGAAAGATGGAAAAATCAGGAAATAGACAACACCCTGCACACTCTGACATCTGCTCTAATGATGAGGGAAGAATGAGCCTTGACACTGAGAATCAAGTGACAGCTTTTTCAGGCTCCCATGTTGTCACTCAACATGCAGGGCTTAAAACGTGATGCCGAGCCTTGACCCGGCGTCCGTATGTGGCCAGTTGAGAGTATGAACGGGTTGCACATGTATATATGATTGAAAGACTTGCACTCGTGGGTCATTTAAACTGTTTGAATCCATTTCTCACTCCTATGATTTGATTTTTTGTTATGTTCAGTTACCAGCTCATCAGCAGAGTGATGCTTTTTAAAAAGCTGATAGGAGTAAGGCAACAATATGGCGAGGTCACAGAGCACTTCGCTGTGTATTGGAGCCTGCTCGAAAAGGCTATGGCTGATTTTATCATTATGCATCTGTCTCTTTCACCACTCATGCACACAGCACTGACAGTACAAAGCGGCCGTAGCTCTGAGTGGACTAAATGCTCTGTAATTACCTCTGAGAGGCAAGTTGTTTTTGGTTCTTTTTGCCTATTAGCAGGATATTTCAAAAACAATTTAACAAATTTGAATTTTGCAGAGTACATTACAAAAAATTGCATAATATTGAAAGCAATAAATAGGTAGTTACATAATCTTGAAAACAACAGCTTCAGAATGATTAATTTGTATTACGCAACAAGTGCAGGAGAGTAGTAAGGCTGTAATAGAGTCTTGTGACAAATTCCTGAGATGTAGTCAAGTGTTCCCTCAAGTGACTGGCTGTTACTGCTGTAGGTCTATATGACACAAAATCCTTTAAATTTGAGGGAATTTCACATGTATGCTGCTTCAGCAATGGCCAGTCACTTGCATTTTTTGTGCAATTTGTTGTTTTGCCAAGCTAATATTTCCTGTATTCTTGTTTGATGGCTGAATACATGTCCTACTTAATAAGTTTTAGGACAAAGAAAAAAAAAATCATCCATTCATCTATCTGCCCCCTTATCAGGGTCCTGGCTGCAGTGGGAGTCAAACTAATAAAAGCAGCTGAGATCCTTCTCCTAAGCCAAGTCCTCCAAGCTCCTTCGAGGGCATCCTGAGGCATTCCCAGGCCACTCGGAATATATAATCCCTCCCGAGCCTTCTGGGCTTCCTCCAAGTCAGACGTGTCCAGAATACCTCCGTGGGGAGGCTTCGGGGAGACATCCTAATCAGGTGTCCCACCACCTCAGCAGGCAGGAATTCAACATAAAGGAGTAACCGCTGCAAGAAGAGGTTAGGAGCTTAGATAGGGTATCAGAAAATCTGAGCTCCCCAGCCTATCACTGCACAGAAAACAAATTTCAGCTGCCTTTATCTGCAATTTCATCCCTTTGGTCACGACCTAAAGCTTGTGACTAAAGGTGAGAGTTGGGGTGTAGATCAGCTGGTAAATCCCACGCTTCACCTTCAGGTTCCAAACAAAGCCTGAAGGTAAAGCCAGTATAGCAAATTGAGTTGAATATAGAGAGAAAGAGACAAAGAATTCCTGAGGTAGATGAATGCGTACTGTAGAAATACAGAGAGCAGACAGAAGAGTAAACATTTGCATGAGCGAATAAGAGAGAGACAAAGGAGATGGCATTAATGTCCCATTTGCTACGAGCTGTAGCACAGTTAAATGTTACTCATAATCAATTTGGCATGAGGCTAATATGCAGTGCTAAATCTCTAATTCATTGTTTTATAAAGGACTGAACTTATTAACGGCGTGAGCATAAATGCGACCAACCACGCTGAGCGGGGAGACATTTTACTTACCAAACAGTGATTTAATTGAAGTGAGGGTTGCCAAAGTCACACATTGGAAAAACTTGAAGTCATACTCACAAAGAGGAATTAGAATGAACTACGAAATCCGTCATTAGCTGTGGTAAATGTCAACAACAAGAGTGCACAATCTGTTTGCTGACTCTTCATTTGAAGAAAAAACAAACTGAAAATCAGCATTTGTGTAAGTAAAGAAAGGAACAGGATTTTTAGCTGCATCTTATTGTTCTATTTCTGTGAGATACAGCAGCTTGAAACACGTGAAAATAACACTTAGAAATAAAAACTGCAGTGAGGCTTCTTGCTGTATCAAAAGTCCCACGTTGGGTTCACAGCCATGGTGCCAAGTGTTGCTGTGTTTGTTGATGGTGGATTGTGTTTCTGAATGTGTAAAAGAGAAGAGAGGCTGTGAATAAGACACAAAGTGAGCCAAAAGTAGACAAAAGGGCATTGTACACAGAAAAATTATGAGCTTGGAGGGGACAGAAGGAAATGATAGTAGATCTAGTGAAATGGTCTAACTTTCCACTCAAACAATAGCAACCATGCCATATATCCCATATATTCCATGTATTAGGATGGAAAGAGGAAATAGTTTATTTATGAAACCTCTCCAGAATGAGTCAAGGGTTATAAGGTGCTGATGTACAGACTGTAACTTTTTGTGAGGCTTGTAAAGCTGCCTGGAGTTGTCCATGGTGAGTTCCCAGCACAGTTTCCTCTTTGTGTAATTCTGTCCAAACTAAAACTGTTTCAGTATCCACCGAGTACCCACCATCAAGCTGTATACCAAGGGAGTCCAAACTGTTCATGCAAGGAAACACATGTAGATAAAAAGTACAAGTCCTGGGCATTTAAATTTAATAGACTATCTTGATGAGCGACTTTTAAGCACTTTGTGCTATACACTTGAATCTGGAGTAGGATGATTTTATCACTACTAAATTTCACTCACCACTAAATCACCCCCAATGGGAACAGTGATGCTGGGCCTTTGACTGAAGGATTGCTGTCAGCTCTTGTTCAGTGCCTGGAGAGAACATGTTTGCTCACATATGGATGTAGAAAGAAACTAAACATCATATTGGCATGGCGCGTCATCTGAGCAGATCTGGATTTTTCAAAGAGGAAGCAGCTGGTGGCTACTCTGCACAGTATCATCACATTGCATTTCAATGAGCCTCAACTGCATGCCCTCCTATGATCCTTCCACATCAGCAGAAAAGAGTTTGAGACCAAGTTAATGTCCTTCCTGCTAAAACTTGATCAGAGATGTGAACACAGTCACACATTTACAATTTTATTTCACATTTCAATAAAAACATGTCAGCTGTAACCTCACTTTCCTCCCGCCAACACCCTTCCATCAAAGGCTCTCATGGGGTCTGTTTAGTTATCTGCCTCTGCTCCATATTTGTGAGGTGTCACCATTAATACGAAGGTTTCAGGTTAACTCTGCTGGTGTCTGACAGGCAGAATATTGGATCTACAGCTCCCACAAGGCCCCACTGGGACCTTTTACCTGCCAGCACCATCAATTAGCCCAACAGACAGCATCATATGCCACAGGGAGATGGAGACTCCTGGGAGGTAGGAGACACGGCTTCCTGACCAATGATATTTTCATGTAGTTTGGCTTGTTAAAAACAACAGCTCACCAGCAGGGTGCATCAATTGTATCCATTCATAAAAAGAGGCAATTAAGATAATACAATTACAATTACAAGTATAATAATAGTTACCTGTATGTAACTCCAGTTCTATGAGTATGAGTGCAGCCCTCTTAAGGGCTTTGGCATTCATTCACTCTATTGAGGTTCTGCTTTGACACCCTGAGACATATCTTTGCACTTACCTCTCAATCAGGTGGTTGCATGCATGCCCTGTATAACAGAGGGCACATCTGTCACTCAGCTCCTTTTTGAGCTCAGCAACTGATGACAAGGGCCATGGGCACGCAGTTAGAAGGCTAGGCATGTATACATAAAACTTGGATTGCATCCAGGTAACTATAAGGCTAACACTATTTCATATATGCCTCACATTCTAACAGACTTCGCTATTGGTAAACACCAGAGGCGAAGGCTGTTAGGGATGTGATGTACTCCCAGCTGGCTCAGGCCCAACTGCTGACTGGAAAGACAAGAAGTTAAGTGGGCAGGCTACTGAGCACCGCCCACCTGGGACTCCCACAGCCTAACCATATGCCTTTAAGCTTGAAGCAGAACATGACCTGAGTGTGTAAATCCAAAGTGTATGGTGCCTTAACAGAGGTTGCACCAAGCAGAGAGTTTGACATGCAACCAGACATCTTATATGACTAACCCCGAGATATAACACCACAGAAGTAGAAATGGGAGATTGTGAAGCAGCCCCTGTAGAGTCCAGCTGATGAGGCAACACTTCTGGTCCTTCGCTGTGAGCGCATCAACTTACCTCATAACCTGTGCAAACCACACCATACCACCAAGAGCTAGCTGTTCAACTGTCAGAGAAGCACCCTTAGCTCGTCCAAGATCCCATATAACCTGTTGTGCAACTATTCTACCAGCTGAGTGCACATAGAAGACACAGAGCTAAGGCCCCTCGTGCAGTGTGAGGGGGCAAATGGTTCCCAGATGAACAACCCTGAACCTGAAAGACCTTGGGTTGAAAGTCTAGAAATCTCATTTCACCCATGTCCCTACTGCCATACAATTCAGGAGGAGTGGGAGAACATAGTTCAGAGATCCACCACCCTGTAGTTTTGAAATGGGGCTAGGAGGACAAATCACCCAGGTTGGCCTGCTCCACCAACTCCAAGAGGTGGGCCTAAAACACACAAAAAAACCCAGCAATCAAGTGACAAGTAGAAAGTCTCAGTCTGAAAACTTTATGTAAAATCACATCACAAGTACGGGTTAGACTTCTCACCTGTCTCTGAGAGTGTTTGCTGCACGGGCCAGAGAAAAGCTAAAAAGGGAGGTGGCAGTGCTGAAGAGCTCCCTGGAGGCAAACTTAACATTTTCTCTGGCAAAGTGACGTGGGGACGTGGAGATATTCCTCTGTCACATCTGTCACATGTTAGATGCATCAGCAGATGCATTTGTTTCATGCAGTGGTCCAAAACATGGCAGGTCCATTAACACACATCCTCTGAGTTCTTGTGAACCAGAAAATCTGATGAATAAATCTGTATGAGGAACCTAGTAAAGACTTTCCTCATGTCTTCCTCTAGTGCCACTGTCCCAGGAGCAGGAGGGGAGTTAGAATGGAGGAAGTTGGCAGTAGACTAGGAGAGCATAGCCTACTCCTCAATGTCCTGTTCAGCCATGGAGAGGGTGAACCACTGATTTGTATCCACATTGAATGATATTGTGCATGGAGTGACAGGTGAGTGAGGCAACTCATAGTTACTGTCCAGCAAAAAAAAACTGCCATTGCATGAGTAGAGAGGCCACATGAATGTGCGGGAGATTGGCATTGCTCAGTTCCCACAATCGGCAAGATATCCATCTTATGCAAAGAGTAATTTCCAGCGGGAGATGTGTCTTCATTCTACTTCCAGCATCGGTATTGTTAATCGTCATTCTAGGGGGGAGAAAGAGTGTTGCTGCAACAACTGAAGTGTTGGCAGTAACTCTCAATGGATGGCAGAGGCTGAAAGTGGAAAGTAGAAAAAAATTCTTCTAAAAGCCACTTTCTCCCCAGTATGGGAGAAAAGTAACCTGAGGATGACACCACACCTCAGTGATGAAACTGTCTATGGATTTGGACCTGGACAGAATCATCGATTACCCATGTGGAAGCCTGGTCGTGTGCCCATGTGCATCTGGCACAAGTGAAGGCGGAGGATGATAATGGAAATAGGAGGAGAAACAGAAACCAAGACTACATGCTCCACATCAGTGATAAACTCAGTCCATCATCAGGGATCTCAGCTGTCACCCAGCCTGCAGAGTGGAGAAAAAAAATACAGCCACAGTGATGTGCCCAAGCTTTCCTCACATTCTCCAGCTAACATGAGTTGAGAAATAACCTATCCCATGTGGAATGTCTCTCCAGAAAACACTTCACTGAGATAAATTGTTGAACATTCCTGCGCACTCAGAGAAGAGAAGAGAGAAGACGCTAACAGATCTAAGGTGGGGTGCCTCTAATCAACAATAATGTTACTAAAAACAGCCTATGCTTAAACCTGGGACAGTTGAGGAAGACAAAGCCTTTAGCCTGAATGCAGATTACCATGACTGCTGTTGAGTGAGCCAGCAAGGGATGTTGTGTTGCTAGTTAGTGCTAAATCAGACTAACAAGTCATGATGTAGCTAGAGCCAGCTAACACTGGCTATTGAAACAGCCTGGGTGGCGCTCGTGTAACAGGTAGCAGAAGTGTGCAATGCCATCAAGGCACTGGCAACGCAAGGCCGAAACAAAGCCAGCAATGATATCAACCACTGTAGATCAACGTGACCATGGTTGAGCAAGATTTTTTATTGGTAGCTAGTGTTAAAACTATGCTAGTAAGTCATGATGTAGCTAGAGCCAGCTAACACTGGCTATTGAAACAGCCTGGGTGGTGCTCGTGTAACAAGTAGAAGTGTGCAATGCCATCAAGGCACTGGCAACAAAGCCAGCAATGATATCAACCAATGCAAATTAACGTGACCATGATTGAGCAAGAAGTATTACTAGCCAGTGTTAAAACTATGCTAGTAAGTCTTGATGTAGCTAGTGCGAGTCAGCTTGTGTGGGTCATGACCCAGCCTGAGCAGCACTAGCCCAGCTGTTAGCAAAAGTGTGCATGTTGTTGAAGAGGCAGCGGTAACGCAGGAACAACGCTGCTTCCCTCCCCAGCAAAGGGCCAAGCATAGGGAGCATCCAGGCTTGAAGAGGCAACAGGAAACTTTGACAGGACTTACAGGAACATCTCAGTGACACCAGAGGGATGCAAAGATCTGTCCCAGTGTGCCTTGGTGGGATAAACCAATACAGAAGATCATTAAAGGGTGAAGGACTCTGAGTTTTTGTGAGGCACGTAAAGCTGTCTGTGTTTGTGTGAGTCCCTGCACAGTTTTCCCCTTGACTAATTCATTCCAAATTTAAGCTGTGCCAGTATCCCACCATCAAGCTGTATGGGAATCCAATCTGTTCATGCCAGGGGCCACATGGAGGGGAGAAAAAGTATACCGTCTGGGAGCATGAGCTGTTTAATTTAATGGAAAGTCTTAATAAGTGAGTTTTAAGCAGTTTGTGCTGTGTACTTGAATGTGGTGAAGGATGATTTTATCACTATTACATTTCACTCACCACTGAGTTTCACTCTCTGCTGTCAGGAGAGAAAATGTTTGCTCACATATAGAAGCAGAGCCAAATGAACTAAACATCATCTTGGCATGGCGCCTCATCTGGGGAAATCTGGACTTCTCCAAACCCAGTGGAAGCTGCTGGTGGCAACCTTTGCAAGTCACATCAAATTGCTTTTCAGTAAATGGTTACGACATGCAGACAGGAAGAGACAGTGATGGAACATTGAACCCCGTGATCAGCCACCAGTGAATCTCAACTGCACGTCCTCCTGCAATGCTCACACACCAACAGAGGAAAGGTTTGAAAGCAGGTTCGTGTCCTTCTCATGTGCATTTATATTATCCAACATAAATTCTAGTTTACAATAGCTGTAAACGTGATGAATCTCCTGTTCATGTAAGAATTTAGGTTATGGAAAACTGATTATGTTTTTTTTACTATTATTACAGATGTAAATGACCCTTAACAACAGAACACTTTTGCAGAAATAAGACTCATAAAGCATTTGTGTGTGTTTTTTACTTTTTAGTTTTAGCTAACATTACATTTCTGTCAATCCCCACAGACACTGCAAGATGCCCTTATGATGCTCATATGACTCATGTCAATATGTACCCTCCTTTGTCCTGTGCTGGAACAGGACGAATACCTAGGTCTGGCAATACAGGACTAGTTCATCCCTATATCCCAAAGCGTAAGGGAGAACCCTTTGTGTAATTTCAATAAAAGCCTGTTAGCCATAACCTCACTTTCCTCCCTCCAACATCCTTCCATCAAAGGCTCTCATGGGGTCTGTTTAGTTATTAGCCACTGCTCCATATTTGTGAGGTGTCACCAGTAATAAGAAGGTTCCAGGTTACCTCTGCTGGTGTCTGTCAGATAGAATATTGGATCTACAGCTCCCACAAGGCCCTATTGAAACCTTCTACCTGCCAGCATCATCAATTAGCCTATCACACTACATCACATGCCACAGAGAGATGGGGACTCCTGGGAGCGAGAAGACATGGAAACCTGGCCAATGATATTTCCACATATCCTGTGCCTCAAAAGAAAGTGAGCTGCATAATACACAGTAATTCGTGCTCACAGGGGCAGATATAGTAGAGCATGGATGGACACATGCAGGCATATAGGGACAATTGTATCCTACAGAATGAATCAAAACATTTTGAAATATCTGCTTTGAACAAAGACAGCTCACTATCATGGTGCAAAGAC
Organism: Chaetodon trifasciatus; assembly: GCA_037975065.1. NCBI lineage: Eukaryota > Metazoa > Chordata > Actinopteri > Chaetodontiformes > Chaetodontidae > Chaetodon > Chaetodon trifasciatus. The sequence goes on from JBBMOE010000003.1 coordinate 5,015,342, forward strand.
TGAAAGGCTTGATTCAAAACCACCTACTATACTAGCAGTATGTACTGATAGGTCAAAATGTAGCATGCAGTATGCAAACAAAAGGGAGGTCTGCCAAAAATAGAAATGAATTGTCCTACTGACTCTTTTTTTTATTGCAACTTCATGCATTGAATTGCAACTTCCAACTTCTTTGAGTCAACACCACAGTATGTTGACAGTAGGAGTATTTAAGTATAAAACAGGACCAAGATCTGATGACAGCTGATAAGTTTTGGGCGTTTTTGAGCATTCTCTCAATAATTATTTTAAATCTGCTCTTCTGCAGTGCTCCTCATGTCTGAGAGCTCATTTGAAATGAATGACTACTGCTCAGTTTGTCTCTCTATCACTGCTGGCCTGAGTGTTGGGTTGTAGGGGCTGTCAGTGTCGCTGCCAAAGCTGGACCCTCGAAAAGGTTCTCAATCGTGGTTGCATGCCTGATATCTGCTGGAAGCAGCGAGTGTCAGTGACGGGCTGTCCCCTTGTTCGGAAGGTTCAGTTGGATGTGCAGTGACTGGGTCAGGACGGCTGGCCCTTTCTGCTCAGAACATTAAACTGACATAGGTGGCATGCATTGTTTGCTGAAAAAGCACTCTCACAAAGGCACAGGCAGACAAAGAAGTTTAATTTCTTGTCTATTTACTGCCTTTCACCATATAATTGACACATAGCAATACATACAGCGACCAATAACATATAGTACAAGGTCTATATACATGGCCGTTCAGCTTCCTGTCTATATGCAGATTCAAAGAAATCTCCCAAATGAGGCTGATGACCACTGTGTCACCTGCAGACTTCAGGAGTTCATATTAGGAGGCCTCTGCCTCCTCCTCACCTTCCTTGTGTTTTCGCCTTCCCTTTGTGTCTCTTGAGTCCTCTCCTTGTGTTTATCCCTGTTTGAGTGTGTGTGTGTGTGTCTGTGTGTGTGAATGCCACGATTCATCTTCACCTGGTCCTCGTGCCAATCAGCCACGGCTGCAGCCAATCCATGAATCACCAGCTACAGAATAAATACCCGGTCCTCCTCAACAGCGTTTGCCAGATTGTTGCACTCAACAACCTGGTAACATGTCTCGGCCATTTAGCTCTCAGTCTCTTGGTTCTTTGCTCTAGTTATTGCATTGCCTTTCCCAGTGACTAAACTGTCCTCCCCTTGTGTCTCAGGATCACCACCCTTGTGTGTCTTCCTGCCAAGTGTGCCCAGCTTCAGTCCACCACCTGTAATCCTGCTGACTCACCTCACCTGCCTGCCTGCTCCTTCCTGGATCTGCATGAATTGCCTCCCCAGTGATCTATTTACCCTTTTGTGCCAATAAATCCTCTTTTTAATCTAATCCATCTGAATCTGTGTCCTGTATTTGGTCCAATGTTTCGCTCAGGCCTTAAGAGTTTGACAGATTCCTGAAGTGCAGTCATTGGTGTAGAGGGAGAAGAAAGAAGACGCATCCTGCGTTATGCCAGTACTGATTGTCTGGGTCCTGGGAATGATTTTCCCCAGTCTCACTGCTGCCACCTGTCTGTCAGGAAGTCAAGACAATTCAACATTAAACAAAGATTTTTGGAATTTTTTGAACTTCTAATTTCTCAGCCAAAAACTCTAAACACTGTCTTAAAGTTGTCAGGAGATAAAATACAGCCAGCAATCAGAAAAATTCAGGGGTCATGCTTTCATGACTCTGATTTATAAAGAAAGATGTCTGTCAGGGGAGCCAAGTAAAACAGCCACTCAAACTATTGCCTCAGTATTTCCTCACCCGCTCTCTCCTTGGATTATTACTCTAATTAAGGTGCTGACATGTCAAGAGCTGGCAACAGTCACAGTGTAGCACTATACATGGTGTAATAAAATCTGTGTGGTTTCTCCCTGACATTTCCAGTTTGATGTGACACCGCCGCAGACCTTGTGAAGAAATGAGTCTTTTTTTCCAAGAGCAAATTTACAAAAATAAAAGCCATTCCAAAACTCAAGGTGAATTCTGCGAAGGAGAACAATAACCCCCTATTTACATACCTGAACACCTGAAAGCTCATCAGAGTCGACCATGGTAACATTGAGGCTACATGAGGGGCCCGAGGATCGACCGCTGCACTCGAGCTAATTAGTGCAATGAGTCCCTGATGTTGTTCTATCATGCACAGCACTGAAAAGTCCTCATGTGATAATAGGCTCAAAGGAACCGACTGTGACAGGGTAAGACTCTCCTGCCGCAGCCTCACTGGCAGAGTTAATTCATTGTGTTTTTGAGCTGCGTGGGAATTTGAGGAAACAGTTTGAGGAATATGCTGACGGCCAGCTCTATTCTTCCATCCAGATTCATGAATATACACGGATGAAATAACTTAAACTGTCCAATTTGCTTTACACGTGCCCTGAGCTGTGCATTTTTGCCAAGATACACAAAACATTCAGATGGACAGAAAATGGGAAATTAAATTTTTTATGTGTCAGAAATGAGTCCATAAAATGTTTTAAGTTGCTTCATAAATAAAGCCAATTGAGTGGAAATGAGATGATTGTTGCAGACTTGACATTCTTAAACAGACAGCATCTCTGCACCATAATTGCTAAGCTCTTTGAAAGCATCACAGATCCCTTTGTATGTGCTCACGACGGCTTCCATTCTTTCCTCACACCATCAGCTGTCCAGGCAACGCGGGTGACATGGAACGAAGTTGACAAGGAGTACTAAATGGAGTCGTAGACAGATGCAATATTGAAAGATATAAAGGAAGGCTTAAGTCTGGTTGACAGCTTTGCATATGCAATAATTCAGTGTTTTATCTGAATACCACTGAATATCTGGCAGTTGTAACGATGTGCTGTTGAAAGCAGAGATCAAGTAAATCATCAACACAATTGCTTTAAATTATTAATTAATCAAAGCATATGGTGTTAATGGTAATTAGCTGTGCTTGGGTACTCTCTGAGGACTGGAGTACTGTAAACTTATTCTCGTACAGACGGGAAAGTGTAAAGAAGGACAAGGAGTGCAGAAGGTGTTGGTGCATGGATCGGTGCATGGAGAGGAGAGGAATGGAAGATTAGAGATCTGAACGTTTGCAGTGCTTCTGTAATCACAGGTGAAGTCACAGGTAAAACCCTGATCATTAGACAAGGGATTTATACAGCTGCCAGTTCAGCACAGTGTAATGCGTATAGTAATTAAAGGGATATTTTTTTTTGTGCCAACTAATCATCCACTGTAGGCTTGAAAGCTGGCCGTAAAGACGTTGTATTGACTGCAATTATTTTCAATGGTGATTCATCTGACCAGTATTTTGTTATGGATTAAGCAGTTAGAAAAGTGCATTTAAGTTTCCATCATATATCACAAAGAAAAAAGAAGAAGCTGATATACCATTTCTCATCAGGTTGTTCTGGTTACCTTGTTGATTTGACATTATTCTATAGGTATATCACAAACATTATAGAGAGTCTGAAATTGCCTTTTCTATAAATCCTGCTCTGATAAAAATGTCCTCACGCATCACCTTCAGACAACTAAAGCAAATCATGGTTCTTCAACTGAATTTTTCCCAAACAGATGATTCATCCTCAGCACAGACAACACATAAACAAATACCTTTGTATCTGCCAACCTCAGCTGCAAAGCATGTTAAACTGCCCACAGTGACGGTCACTTGCAATTGTGTTTACCATCTTTTGTCGACAGGAAAGAAGAGAAAGCAGGACGGGCAGGCAGGGTCAGTTGCTCAAAAAAGGAAGAGTGTCAATGGCTCACTAATACAGTAAAACTTTACTTTGCTAAACTACTTTAAAGGGAAGGAAAAACAGCCGCTATCTCTACTTGAATCTGGTTGTACTACTGCTGGCTGATCTGTCACCAGCTTCAAGGAGACACTGATTCAGGTTGAAATGACTTCCTTTCATGCGCAAAGGGGAGTGCGATTATATGAGGTAATTTAATTAATGTCACCTCAAAGTTACATGAAAGAACAAAAAAATTAATTGAGATTGCAGTGCAGACTTGCACGGCTCAGACTGCTGCTTTTAGATCCACACAAAAACACAAAAAAAACACACAGAGAGCGTCCTCTGGAATCTGAATTGTTCTATAGACTATTAATTGTCATTTGTCAGAAAATCAGCATGCTCTCTTTGCAAGGTCTCGTTGCAAACCAAGCTAGCAATTGGGCGGTCATTACCCATTGTGTTGGCAGTTCAGTTACTGATCGCACAGGAAGAAAAAAAGGAGTTTGTATAATAATTTCCCGACACGACATTATGTTGAGAGGGTTCTGCAGTATAATCATAATTGCAACTTACTGTGAGGAAGATAAAAGCATTTGGTCACCAGACAGCATAACAGGAACCACATATCTAATCCTAACAACTAAAATACCCAAGCAAAATAATACCAAATAATTCTATTCCATTCTGCCTGAAAATCTGCACAGACCTGCTGCAGAGTAGGAGTGCACACTTAGTCATGTCAAGTTTATTTTTCTGAAATACCAGTATGTGTGTGTATGTGTGTGTGCGTCTGCATCCTCTTCATGTACATGTCCCCTCATACGTGCCTCCAGGTCAGCTCGATGAAGAAATCTGAGAATCATGTGGCGAGAAAACATGACTAAAAATAACATAAACAAGGAAGACACATAAGCCTGTTTATTGTACCAGAGTATAGACTTAAGTCTGTAAGCTGCAGCCAATCATATGACATTTTTTTGAGTTGCAGGCAAGGCTTTGGAAGCAATGAACAAGCCTGTTCAAAAATGATGACAAGTGTGGCAGACCGGCCGTCACATACTTCAGTGATCGAAACCAAAGCCGGCGATTTGTTCTGGTCTTCACCCGTTTGCCTGTACGGGCGAATTAGATTTTACGTGGAAGAAGCTGCCAGTTTTTGGGGGGGTTTGTGCACGACATGAGACGAGGCTCGGATTCTGCTGTCCCCCCGTCTTGTTAAATTGAACGAACTGACGGCCCTACACATTTTTCATGTGACTGGAAGTGTGCAGCTCTTCAATGTCACCTCCCGGTACACACACAAACACCAAATGCGAAAGATCTCTGATCTTGTTTTAAACCAATGTTGTACTTTTTAACATGCATGCCAGTGGATGTGCCATTTGCAGACTGCAGGATCATTTATTTTGGTGGTGAATAAATCAAAGTGAATCTTATGTTATAATGCACTGACTCTGACTAAGGACACAAAGGAACATGCATTTCATTTGCACCAGTCAAAGATAAAGCCTTCTCTAATAATGGTAACACAGCTCTGTGTGATGCTCATGTGTCTGCAGCAAGCTGCCCCCCGCCTTCCCAGCAAGCATGCGAAGATATCGCCGGGCTGTAATGAAAATCCCCCCATGGGTGTTCACCATGAGTGAAGCCAGGGCGGCATCAGTGTTGTGTTATTGGTGTGCAGAGCCAGTGGATAGACTGTATCTGATAAAGGGTCAGGGAGGTAGGACGGAAGCTTTACCTCGCAGCAAAATGGGGTGCAGCAGTCTTCATGCGAACGATCAGTGTATAGCATGCAAATTGAACAGATTGCTTCCTTTTAACAATGGATGGAGACTGGTGGGTGTGTAGTGATTACCTGGTAGATTAGCAAAGCATGACATTTGTGCTCTGCCTGAACTAATACAATGCTCCCTTTCAGTCAGGTGTTCATGTATTTAGTGGGTTTTCATGGCTCTGCAGTAATCTGTATGCTTACCCTGCTGGCATGCGGAAAAGAGGTGAAGGGAGGGAATGCTAATGCCCCCCAACCCAGAGGTATGTGGTCAAGGTGCAGCAGATGATTCGTCTTAGGGACCAACAAGATTTCGTGCCTAATGAGAAAATAAACGACCAATGTCGACGCAAACCTACCATCTCTTTGCCAACCATTATTTGTTCTTGTATTAAGGTTGGGGATGTACACTTTTATTGATTTAGACTTCTTGAACACAGTAGTGCTGCCACACTCAGTGCTCAGTGTGGATTCACTCGTGCTAGAAAACTGTTTCTCAGAGCTATTTCCTTTATCTTCCAGTTTCACTCCACACATGTTTTTGCAAATTGAATACAGAATTATTTGCTTTCTTGCTGGCAGTTACACGAGGAGATCGACACTCTCTTGCCTGTGCTAGAGCTGAAAGTCGATTAGCTTAGCATCTTGCGCTGTTAGGAGGGAGTTATCATAGGTGAGTTAAGAGGAACTGGGTGTTGTGTTCCAAGATGGTGTCCCATTCATTCCCATGAACATTGGTCACTGGGTTTTTCAGGCTTCTGTGCTTCTGGGCCCATAAAGCCGAGGCATTAGAATCATCCTCTGGTCGAGCTGTCTGACGTCCCGTTCAATCAATCAAATAATCAAGAAATCAGTAAATCAATCAATTTTAATTAGAAGGTGGAATCACCATCCAGTATGGTCCCAATACACTTTACAACATAATGGAAGTTAAAAGGTGTTTAAAATGAAAATAACAAAACTTTAAATAAAACAACCACATTAAAAACATCAGTGTTAAAGGAGATGGTTACAAAAAAGAGACTGAGGTAAACACATTGAAACATGTTTGAAAGGTGATGGACCCATCTGAGGTCTCGGGTAGGCTGCGATGAAGAGTACCAAAATGGATTTCAGTATTGATTTAAAGAACTGACAAATGAATGGTAAATGGACTGTATTTAAAAAGTGCTTTTCTTGTCTGACGACGACTCTGATGAGACCGCTTTTACAACACAAGTCTGCATTCACCCTTTCACACACACACACACAGTCATACAATGGCCAGGCCAGCAGCTCATTATAAGCTTTTAACCATTCACACACACTCATACTTTGGTAGCGCAGCATCGGGGGCAATTTGGGGTTCAGTATCTTGCCCAAGGATACTTAGACATGCAGACTGCAGAGACCAGGGATGGAACTACCAACCCTCTGATAGGACCTGAGCCAAAGCCTCCCCCAACTGACAACTGCTGGCTCTCTTAATACATGCATGCATCAACAATTATGCTCCTGTAGACTTTCCAAATCTTTTGGCGCTGAATGGATCAAATTCTGATCACAAAGAATCATTTGGGGAGTGATCGAGCATTTTATAGGTGCTCCTTTTCGAATAAATGTGTGTGGGATAATTTGCTTTTCTGGCTGGTGTGCCACAAACTCATCCAGCGCCGTTCCTGGAGGTTCGGGTTTACGACACAAAGTGCTTAACGTAAAATCAAATAATAATAACACACAATAAAACAAGGAAAAGAAAAAATGAAATGAAATGAAGAGGGATTAAAACAACAGCATTCTGGGAATATCTGGGAAGATGGCGACAGCGGAAACAGGGTTTTGTCATGGAAACAGCTGATAAGTCACGTTCGCGTCTCCTGTTAAGCGCGTTAACACTTTTTTGGACGAAGGAAAAAAACCACCTTGAGTGAGCGTAAAAACATTTTTGTGAAATTGAAGATGTTTTTTGTGGAATTTTGCCTTTTTCATCAAGCTATTCAAATGCAGTATTTCAAAAAAAAACATATTGATGGAAACACAGCTAGTGTGTGAAATTATTCCGTCAAGGCTGACGCAAAAACGCAGACGCAGGACTAAAGGTAGACACACTAGTTACCTCATTGTATGGACATGTTATACAACAAGAGGCAGATGTAAAGTGGACGGAAAGCAGTTGAAAGTCTGAAATTACACACTAAAATATATAACAGAAAATAGTACACTGACGTTGAATCATCCATCCTTGACGATCACCGTATGAGCATTCGGAATGTCATTTAAAACAACTTGACTCCGCTCCACAAATCGGCAAACATGTTTGCTGCCAATTCTGCACTTTGAAGGGGCTGAGCAGACGGCACAGCCAGCACACACAAAGTGTCAAGACCAGACTTGAATGCCTCGCTCGTCTAGTGGTTTTACAGAGATAGGAACTCAGTCAGTAACACTATTTGCTGTCTTTTGAACTGTCAATTGAAGAGCTAGATCACACGGCTGGCAGCCCTCCTCAGTGTTACTCCTTCGACAAGCACCCTTCCTATCATGACTCACACTCCTTCAAGGCAATTAGTAGATGCACCACACTGGCCTGGATTTTGGCCACGCACAGACACCTAAAATTTGAGCAGTGATAGATTGCATTGTGTTGCAGGATTTGAAAACACCAGGGGATCCAGGGAGGATGTTCAACCTTAGGAATGATGAGAGTTAACTCGCTGGACTAGACCTAACACTGGCGATCGCTCTCATAAAGCTACAGTTATTATCAGCATGCTCTGAAGCCTCACGTTGTAGCTGGGTTTTCCAACAAACAGACCGACAGAATATATACAATAAAATATATTAAACTGCTCATCCATGGGGATTGTTGGGATAATATGCTTCGATAGAGTAAAGGATACAGAATCTACTACACAACTGAAATATAAAAAGCAATGGAAATAGTAAACAGAGAGCAATACGGTAATAAAATTACTCAAGCAAGCCTTAAAGACTTAATAGCTGCGGAACTATAGCATTTCATACCGGTACAAAGTCAGCATTTCAGCAGTCTGTATGTGGATATGGGAAAGAAATGGCATGCTAACGTTTTACAGAACAAACTAATGGATAAATATAAGTGCTGTGTCTGCATTGCAGCACTTAAAAGTAATGTTATTTATGCACCTGAGACTCCAGAGCGTTAATGCAGAAAAGCCAATTCCGTGAAAAAAGGCTTGACGACGGGCATACCTGACAGAGGTATCTGTGAAACACACAAATTACAGAGAACTGCTTGTAATTATCACAGTGTGAATATTTCCTCTTATCTCCTCCTGTTTCTACGGCGCAAGCGGCATACAGCGCTATTCATTTATAAAATAACATGACATCTTATTGAGACTATTTGCACACATCACACTCCCTATAGGGTTGCAGTGGTGGGGTGTGAATGCAGTTGGCTTCACTGAAGCAACTGCTGCTGGGGATCCAGAAGTAATTGTCTGAGCAGTTAATATCCAATAGTTCATTTAACATTGTATCCATTGTTATGTTCAACTGACTACCTGCTATTTGTTTGGATCCATCTTCTGAGCCAGAGCAGAACCTCTCAGCTCTATCATGGAATGAAAATAACTTCTATTACTCTCAGTTCACCCTCCCAACACACCTTCTTAGTGTGATTTCAGTTGTAGATCATTAAATATATACCATGGTCATGAAGAATGCTTCATCCTGTGGCCATTCTGAATTATAGCTCAAGTATTAAAGCTGCACTAATTCCAGTTCTTTTTAAACACTGATGGAATGACAGTGTTGGATGTGAGAGGGGTTGTGGTGAAGAACCCATGAATTATCATCTACTGTAGTGTTTCGGCATCTTTCAGCTCATTGTTTTACTTTTATGGTCCACAACCTCACTGTTTTGGTTCAGATTCTCTGCGCTCAGCAACCTTGATAAAAGAGGCGAAAGACAAAATTAGCAATGAGCTACAGAGTCAGATATTTCCCCTGAAGTGTTGGTGAAGACCAAACCAGAGCTTAAAGCAGAATGAACACTGGACTCACATTTGCTGGTTGGAACATGATGACAAATGAGTGCGATGTTACTCTGCATCTCCAAAACTCAATACAATGATAAGATATCAATGTAGCTGGCGTTTACAGGTAAGCAGTTTGATATGGTTATGTGATCAGAGGTTACTGTGGTGATCAAACAAAGCTTAAAGTGAGCTGAGGCTCTGAGAGCCAGAGCTGAGCCTGAAGTCCTCTGGCTCACCCCTTTATCATGGAACTGGTGCAGCCATTTATTTCCCTGACAGCTTCTTTGGATAGGCCAGCATCAGCAGCTTTCACAAGTATCACTTCCTCACTTGCTGCTGTCATTCTACCAATGACTCAGTGTTTAAATGCATCTCCTAAGACTTGTTCATAAGCAGACATTGCAGGCTACTTTTGACACAAATATAAATATCATTAGCAGACTTTCTTGTGGTACCTTGGACTGCTTTGGCAGGACCAAAGAAACCCCACCCACGTCGCTATACATAAGTACAGCCAAGGCGAGTTAAGATAGAGCATGATTTTTGAGAAAGCTTATTAAAAGCTAATTAATTTTCTCTGCTCTCCGGAGAAAATTAATTCCCCACTTGACTTAATTTTTTGTTTTAAATTCAAATATCTTGCCACTTTCTAGGTATGCAATTGCTCTCTATGACCTTGCTCTTGGTGATAACAGCAACACATGCATAGATAATGCAAAATGGGCTATTGCTGAGTTTTCATTGGGATTTTTCTTTCTTTTCTAATAGTTATGTAGAATATTCATATACTATGGAAGATGCTGAGTGCATGTCTTTGAGGGCGACATTTTTTGAACATCTCTGGGCTCCACAAACAAAATTCTATCTATTTAGTGGTTCTGCAGAAGAAAACTTAGACACATTACCTGAAAACCTTGGTAAATAAAGCCTAAACTCTCTCCCTGAGGCTTATTTATTCTCCGGTTAAGCCAGCTTTCATACCAAGCTGCGTGTTCTGCACTAAATTGTGGTTGATGTTCCAAAAAATTAACATAGTTATCATTTGACAGGTAAAAGGTTGCTAAATGTTTTTTCCTGTTTTGATTAAATCAGCATTTTCAGATTGGAAAACAAACTCACAAATTCCAACCACGCTGCAATGAGCATGAACGGGTGCACTGAGAAGGAAAAAAACAAAAAACCCACTCACTTCAGGGTGTTCCCCATTTATAAAATGTGAATGTTTATTAAATGTTGACAAGAACATTAAAACACAGTATCAAGATTCAGCAAAACAATCTATAGTACTTCACCAAAAAGAAAAGAAAAAGAAAACAGAGTTAGTTCTGCGCAGGGACTGAAGGAATGGGAGGACCGAGGGCCTGGGAGAGGAGAGCGGGGACAGGAGTGGCAGAAGAAGGAGAGCAATAAAGAGGCAGGGAGCTGGAGAGGGAAGAGAGGAGAATTTAGGGGCAATGGAGTGAAGGGGAATTGGCAGCAGAGGCTAAGGCAATTAAGGAGGTACACAGTAAGAAAGATAGAAGGTTTGGGGACCTGCGGGATCGATCAGGAGGGTGCTGATGCACTGTAATGAGCAGGATAACTGGGAATGATCAGAGCCTCTGATTTCACTCTTTTATCATCTGTTCCGTTGGAGACTTAGCAAGCTGCAGCAGAGAGAGTGACTATAAAGGCATTCACTCAACCAAAACACACAAAGGGGCATGGCAAATAATGCTCATCTTTACACTGAAATAACAAGGGGAAACATAGCAGTAACATATACAGTGAGCACAACGTCGTGTTGAGGTGATTAAAGATTTTGGGAGTGGGTTCTCGGGGGTTTCAGGGTACGAGCGCAGTTCAACACAGTACCAGAAGGTGGCGTCCACTCTTATGGGTTCACAATCACAATAAGTAATAGTTCATTATAATTATGTAAATCTCTCTGTTATCAACACAAATAGCAGGGGAGGCGAGTTGTACATAAGCAACACATTACTTCAAAATTTTCCACAGAGAGACGCACTCAGCCTCCCGCTCGGTCGTCTGGCTCATGCACACGGGCATGTACAAACCAAAGCATGTGCATATATGTGTACACACAGAGACACTGCAGACGCACACATGTGCACACGCGCACACGCACGCGCATTCACACCCTCTATCCCGCACACGCGCACACACACACACGCACACCCACACATTTCCAACGCAAACTACTTCCCCTGACGTTATCAGACGTCATGTGCCATAATAACATCAGCGCGTGTTTGTAGCGTGTCTGCGCTTTGATGCTGAGGAGAAGTGGCGGCAGGCTGGACGCGCACAGCGGTAGGAGAGCCTTCTAAGCACCGGTGATGACAGAAAAACTCACAGCTGTTCCAGTGTCAGAGGTATTCAGTGCAACGTCGCTCGGTGCTACACGTTAACTCGCTGTCAGCCGGGGCGACACCTTTTCAGCGCGCATTCAAAACTGCCTCCCAGTGCCAAAGCCAGAATGTCAGAGAGATCGCATATGTCCAGCAAGGCAGCCGATGCGCCAAGAGGGTTGAAATCTCTCTCATGTTGTGCCTCCGTAAAAGATTTATGTTTGTGCTGCAGATCTGAATGGGCCTGTGCTTGAGGGGTAATCACATTCCTCCTTGACGCTCCCGCCTGTCCTTCAGGGAGGGGAAAAGTTCTGTAAATACATCACTTCTTTATTCATTTTTTTTCTTTTTAAACCAGTGGATTTCGTTTAGTCCATGTGCTTGAGTACTCTTTGTGTTTTAGCATAGTAAGAAAACGGCGTCACATGCTCTAAAAGTCATACACACTGTACAATAAAATCTACAGATATATTTTTTTTAAAGCTTTTAGTACATCCAAAGAAACTCGATGAAACTGAAAAAAGTTGATTCACCGACTTAAAAATAAAAAGAAAAATCAGAATTGCACTATTTTCTTCCCACAGGTTGCCTTTGTGTTTTTTCTTCATAACATTTTTTTCTGTCATTTTTTTTTTTTTTTTTGTTTGCTTTAGGCAGTTTTGTTTTTGCCATAACACACTGCAGAAATCCTACTCAGAAGAAAAACGACTGCGGTTGAGGGCGTCAAATCTTATTGTACATCTCTCCGTTTGCATGGAAAACTGTCACGCGAACAAATCCCATAATAATCACCGGGAAAGGTGAGAAGAATTACAAAACAGAGGACAAACCAGAGAGGCGGGAATGGGCGTTTGTGGCCGAAATGCAACATTTCCTCAACCGGTCCAAGAAAATAAGATCAACGGGGGAGGTGTGATGGTCTTTGACTCCTCTTTCATTCCTTTAGTCTCCTCCAAATTGATGTCATTTCCTCCCTATAGCATGTACACACATTACAGCCTTTGTTATTTCATGTTAACCACTTAGATGGAGGGAGTGAAGGTTTGCCAGCCATGCATCATGTTTAGTCTGTCTGTGCTAAACATTGTAGTCAGTCGAGACGCTCCACTGAACTCATGACAGGAAATTGATAGTGTTACAGAACTCTGTCTGTCTCTCTTTCTGTCGTAGACACACACACGTACACACACACACAGACACACACACACACACACACACACACACACAAAGTGCTGGGTTACCATCTGTGAGTGCTGCATCAGTTGGCCAGTACTCAGCTGGCAGGCAGATCAGACAAAGTGCCCAATATGCTCCCTAATGGCCCAAGTCAGATGAATGAGATCCTCCGTTGTCTCTTTCTTTTTCTCATTTCTCTCTCTTCATCCTTTTTGCGCACCTCCTCTTCTCCCACTTCCTCGCTCCCCTTTGATTCACTCTGCCCTCCTTCGCTTCAGCTAATTTGGCTCTCGTTAAACTGTTTCCTCGTTCTCTCCGTCACTGTCTCCCTCTCGTTATCTTAGGGCCCGCGCTTCTTGCCACCGCCCTGCTGGGTCTCATTCACACAGATCCAGGATGTAAATGTGACATACGTACCACTGCGCTGTCCCTTCTCGCTGGGGGAACTCCAGGGCTTCTGCTGCTGAGGGGGAAAGGGGAGGATTTGCATCTCCCGCTCATGTTTTGTGAAGGGTTTTTCCTCTCTTCTGACGATATTTGGAGTGAGCCTCTCCATCCACAGATTATACAGCAACGAGCAGCGGGACTGAACCACAATCTGAGTGCCGTGTCAGCACAGATGGGAGGTCAGAGTTACATGCCAGGAGGAAATCACTGGTGTGTGATTCTGCAGGGGATGGCTGGACCACCATGTCAGACTGAGTAAAGCTAGCGCAGTGGACTGTGAGCTCTGGTACGCTGTTTTTGTGAGCTGAATGATAAAAATAAAGGGATGATGGTTACATTATTTTTTCAAGAAAGGGACCGAGTGGGAGGATAATGGTAGCCAGCATGACACTAGTAGCTGAGTGATGGAGGAAGAGGAGCAAAAAGGGAGAGAGACATCAGGAGGAATCAGGAACAGCCGAGTCAACTGAACTTAAAGAGGTATGTTTTAGTGAATAAACAATATCAAGACAAGTAACTCCGCCTAGCTGTCAAAAGTCGTGGTTTGTAATGTTTCAAAAAATTTCTTCTTTTTTTTCTTCTTCTTTCATTTGTTCTCTGGATCGCGGGTGGGTCGTATCTTCATCTCGGAGAACTTGAGGGAGTACTGCCAGCCGGTCCAGGAGGACCACTCGATGCCATCGGCGTAGGAGGTGTGCTGACCGCGCAGGTACTGGCCGTTAAGGTTGGAGGTGTGGCAGTTGCGGTACCACCAGGCACCGTGGTAGAAGGAGGCGCAGTTGTTCTCCGAGTGGTCGTTATCCCTGTCTTTGGTGGTGAACTTCATCCCGTTGTGCTTCAGCAGCGAGTCACCTGCAGCGGGAAAAGTTGAACTGTGTCAGCACGTGTATCAAAAGAAGGATGTAAATGTATGTTGATATGAAAGGAATGAAACGAGCGCTCATAAACAAGCAGCTGGGAGACTGAAAAAAAAGAACTTTTTAAGCAACATCTCCTCTGTGCCTTTCACCAACATGTTCTTGGATCTGATACCAGAAACAAGTAATTGAACATATCCACGAGTGATTAACTTCAAAAAGGCAAACGACTCTCCAGTTTATCATTTCTATAAACGCGCGGAGATGACAGACTAAAAATAAAGCTCCACAGTTCTCCAGAGCATTGCCTCTCATTACTGAAAGCAGGAGGTCAGACGGCTGTGTAGCCAATTGATCAAAGGTTCTGCGGTGACCTTTTTATCTCCCTCTTTTTAATAACACCCCCCCAGTGATTTCATGTGGATGCCTGTCAGTTAACGAACAAAAACACTGAAAAAGGAGAGAAAAGACATACTGATTGGACTTATTCATGTCTTGATTTCATTCTTTCTTTTAGGATCAACGCTCATCTTTTGGGTATTTTTTTAACTGCTGCTGAAATCGTCCCTGCAAGCTGTGACTGTGAGTACGACAATGATGTAACGCCACTGCAGGGATGTGGCGCAGGCATGGCAAGTTTGATCCACGCAATCAAACGGCCGAGCTCGAAATATCTACTCAGTATATAAAGATTTCTCACTGGCAAATTCTCTACATCGATAACTGCTTTGCAAGCCGCCGCTCTAAGAGGCTTACGAGCAAAATGAGAGCAGCGTTCTCGCAGATGCTGCGGTAGACCGAAAGTTTGCAGCAAATGGATGTTCAAAGAGCAAATAATGTTCAATAAACTCCCCATACCTCCCCTTCAGTCTCCGTCCTTGCCTTTCTCTCCAAAGAAGGATTCACACTGAGACCATGAAGCGGATAGAAGGATGAAGCTGAGTGCAGAATGAAAGACCGCTCACCAGCCATCAGGTGCTGGCTAACAGCTCGTCAGGGCATCAAACAGCCCTTAATTGCACAGGATGTGGTCGCCCGGCTCCTTACCCTCTCCCTCCGTCCTACTCTGCTCTCCATTTGGCATTACCATGGCAACTAGTCAGCAGAAAAGATAATCTGACAGGCATGTCTGATGTTCATGTTGTGTGCTGCTTGACATTGGGAGAAAAGAGATGGTGGGGGAGAAAAAAGAAGGAAAAGAAACAGCTCAGCGGTGTCGACAATGGGACGATATCCAGCAGCAAAAAGGAGAAGGGGAAGAAAAAAACAAAAACAAAAACAAAAGCGAGGCACTTAAAGGCTCATTTGCAAGGCACTGGATGTCACCTTGGTGGCTGAGGGGCCGGCGGCCTCCTCTGATGCCCATTAAGATCCAGCTGCTCTGAGCCCAAATGAGTACCTGTCAGCTGATCAGAAAGCAGCCACAGCAGAGCAAAATACCACTGATAATAACAGCAGCAGCGCGGCCGGGGGAAAGGCGAGGTGAGAGCGTGAGCATCCAGAGAGGGTGCGAGTACCCTTAATTTGACTGGATCCGAATGTCCGGCAGGCACATGGGTTCAAGGTCAGGTCGCGCTGAGGACAAGCCAGGAGCATTACAGGATCCATTTTGTCCTTCCCCCTGCCTCCTCCGTCGCCTCGGCACCTCCAAACTCATCTCCCTCTCTTCTGGAACTCTCTTCCTCTCTCGCACCTGTCCCCTTCGTTCCTCCACCCTAGTTCCTTCAAGCCCCTCCATCTCTCATACCCGTCCCCATTCTCTCTGCACACCCCAAAGGTCCTTTAAACTGCTTCTTCATTTCAACGGCGGGTTTTTGTTTGCGCTGGACGTGAAGCAGTGCAATTAATTGGCAGTAATTTAATGTGACAAGGAGCTGGCTTAGATCTGATGTCGGGAGATAGAGACACTTGCAGGCCTTCTCTCTGTGCAGCTGTCTGCACGGCTTAACAAGAGGACACACCTACTGTAAAAATAACATACTATTACTTCACTGGAGGGCAGAGTGTGCTGGAAGTCAGCTGGAGCTTTCACCCACTGCTGTGACTTCTTCTTCACAATTAGGTTGAGCGAAAAAAAAAGTGCAAAAACAAAAATAGTGTACATTTATCAGAGTGCAAGCACATGAAATCCTGCAAGCCAAGTCTAAGTAGTTCACTGAGTGTACATACCTGCATTGCCAGAATAGTCTCCCACAGTCAAAGGGTATCCATCATCATCAGGGTCCACTGAGAAGAGGCCCACTCCAAAGGTACCATACTGTGCATATGCGGTGCTATTTTCAAAGTCCTCCAAGTCGATCCGTAGCTCATAGTTCCCTTGGATGGACAGCGCATGGATCTGCTTCAGCCCTGCAGGGGAAAAGAGCGAGACACAGACAAAAAACAATCCATTATAAAGTTCTGCCGATGTTCTCAGCAAACAATTTAAAGCCATTTCAGCGGCCTCTCAGCAGCGCGCATTTTCTGGAAATAAGATATAACGTCTTTTTTTTTTATTTCTTCCCCATTTAGAGTCTCCTGCTGCATGTGTAGGATTTCTGTCCCAAACTAGATTAGAGCTTATTCTCGAGAGTGTGTGTAGCGCTCACAGAAAACTTTGAGGACGGCGGGATCAGCTGAAAAAAAAAATGTATGAGATTTTATACGAAGTAATGACACTAACTTCTTCACATTGACATGCAGCTGCAGCATGAAATTTAGAGCTGATTCACAAACTCAGCAGTCTTTTACAGCAACACATTCGTATGAGAACACCTGCATGTAATGTGACTTGCAGGTATCAACAAAGATGTTCGAAAGGTGCATTTTCAGCTAAATCTCTCAGGAATAACCTAATTCTGAAAAATCCTCTCTCCCACCTCTGCAGGCCTGGAGTCCTTGGTTAGAGCTTATCCATTACCTGCCCTGACTGTTAAAGATTGTGAATTTGCCTGTAATTGCTTTCAGCTCTAAAGGTGGGGTGTCCCGAATAAAGGAGATGCAGTGAAATTGAAGCTGACCATGTAGTAGCACGAGTGGTGAGAGTAAAGTTATTTTAAAAAATGAAATTCAGAAGATTGTACATTTTGATCTTTGGTTTAGTTAAAAAAATAATGACTTTTTAAAGCATCTCTTCAACTGGAGAGGCTGAATGATGGATTGTCGTATTGACTAGCAGGGCTTTGTGTGCTTATCAAGGACACTGAGCTGCTTTTGGTGCAAACTGATTCTCCTTTTTCCAAATGAGACGTTATTTAAACTTTCCCCGCTCTGTAACATCAGAGACAGTCCTCTAACACTTGACGCAAAAGTCATTCTTTAATATAACTTTAATCGGCAAAGTCAGCTCCATCTGTGGCCTCCTCATAAAGAAAACACACAGCAGTTTGAAGTCGAGCGTTCAACCTTGATTTCAAAAGAATTGGGATCCTGATTAAAAGGGAAATAAATACAGAATGCAATCATTTGCAGATTCACAAGGTGGTGAAAAGAGACAAGTATTTAAGTAATTTCTCCGCTGTGCTAATGCGGGCATTGCAGTTCCCTCCAGGTGAGCTCTAAGCAGAAAAACAGCTGTCACAGCTGAAAGAGGTGCAACATGTGGTTGGAGTGGTCATTAGCATAACTGCTCTTTAGCTGGAACGGTTCGACGTGTGTGGTGGTGCTAAAGAGTTTCCTGGTTTTTCAGGTAAAAATAATTGATTTTGTGCACATGTTTAAGACCCGAGTCATTAAAGCCAATAATCAGCCCTTGATTAAAAGTTACTTGCACACGTGGATGCAATTACACTGGCACTGTATCTGTAATAGCACTTTTGTTTTCAGGATGAATTGAGCTCCCATGCATTCTCTCTTTGAGTACAGATAATATCATCCATCCATCCATCCATTGTCTATACCTGACTGTCCCTTTCGGGGTTGCGGGGGGGCTGGAGCCTACCCCAGCTGTCATTGGGCGAAAGGCGGGGTACACCCTGAACCGGTCGCCAGTTGATTGCAGTGCACAGATAATATCATTTTAATGTAAAAGTATGTTTTGTATAAAATATAAAGACTTCACAGAAATGCAAGAAGCACTCCCAAGAAGTTTGCATCCAACTCTTTCAGCTACTTCCAGCTTTCCATCGCTTCATCAGATCCCCTGAACCGATCTTTTAATTGTTTCTCAATCCTTTCGAGTGTGTTCGACAGAAAGCGCCAGGAGGAAAAGGGGTTTCCATCCCCTCTTCCTCGCCCCCTCCTGCGTTGGAGTGATGGAGCTTCCCAGGGCAAGTCTTCCTCTCCTGTGCTGATCAAAGGCACTCGCAGAATAGTGTGTCAGGCAGAGAGGAGCAGAAGGAACTCGACCCGCGTTGGGCGAACGCAAAATTCGAGGCAGGAAGACAAACAAAAGTGAACTCAGCCTCAAGACTCTGTTAACAGCTCCCTCCCATGCTTACAAATGCACCCTGTACAGTTTCAGTGTGTATTTGACAAAAAAAGTAAATACCATTTGAAAGCGTGCACTGATGGAGAAGCTTCAAAGGCTTCATGGTTAAGGAAGAGGGTTGGCTTTAGAGCATGTAGAGAAAGCTGTAGGCTGAAATTGCTGGTTCGAGGTTTGTTTTAGTTCCTCTCCTGTAACATGACTCAGACTCAGCATGAAAACAGACGCAGCACAGGAAGGAAGGTGTTTTCATGAACTTGAACACTGTCATTTTACCTCCTATGGCAATCATCACCTCCCAAAATGAAACCCCGTTCTCTGTTTTAAAGCTTGCAAACCTCAAACTGATTTTGTCTAATTTGAATTCCGTCGCTGTCGAGAATCGCACTCTGAGAGCGCCTCATCTGAAGTAGAAGGCTAATTTGATGACAAACACAGCTGAAAGAACTCATTATTATTCAGAGACAGAAGCTCACAGTCTGGGCCCAGGCACTTAGTTTGGATTTAATCTAGCCCAATGGGAGGTTGATCCCGTTCTTTTCATTTTCACAGTGGATCAGCAAATCAGAGGAGGAGAATCGCTCATTAATACGTTCGGGCAGGTAACTTCACGCACGTCACTTTCCTCTTAATTCTCATACAGGGATATAAATACTCATGCATATGCAGGGAACAGACGCACGCAACATGCGACACATTTCCACACAGAGAAACAAAAAATGGCTCATTTGTGTCGCAGCCCTTGGAGAAAAAGTATCAATCCACACAAACACCTAAGGGAAAAGCACCCCGGAGTGATTTGACAAACTTCAAAAGAAAGAATTAGGATGTTTTCTCTTTCAGGAAAGAAAAAAAAAAGAAAATAAAATAGCAAATGCAACACAACTCTATTTAAAGACTCTGCGGCTTCCAACTGTATTTACATAACTTTAATTCAGTCCCTAATTAAAGCCCCAGAGAATCTCAGCGAGACTTTAATTCAGAATAATTAAAGCGGAAGACAAGTGAAATAACAACAGAGACTTCTTTGGTTAAAATCTAAATGCTCAGGTGTAACTCCCTGTTAATTAAATGCTATTGTTAGGTTATTCAAAATGGGTTCTAATACAGGGGAGAGTTTTGAGGTGTTTTGCTTCAGTATTAACATGCTGATTGCTCCATCGGGGAGAGACTCGTCTCTCTTCTCACTGATTTGCGATTTAAGGGAAGCTTAGCAGAGAGTCAAAAAAACTTCTGTCCTCCCACACGTTTTAGATCGGCAATTAGGGTCTGCTTTCTTTATTCCCTCTATTCTGACTGGTTGTACGTCTCGGCCATACTGTTTTCATTGCTTGCTTGTTTTCCTCTATGCAGCCCTGGATTAAGAACCGGGCAAAGAAGGCAACTGCCCCTGGACCCTCAGACCCTCTGGGGCTCTGAAAGCATCAGGATGTCTGTGTGGCAGTAACAGGAATATAAGGGCCAAGCTGGCTCCTGTACTTCATCCCACTATTGAGCTCTTGTTGAAGGACCCTGTGCCAGAATGTGGTTTTAATGTCAGAAAGGACCCGTGGCTGATTGTTGCCTTGGGGCCCCCTGGTGGGCATGCAGCAGACAGTGACTGCAGAGTCCTCTGCTGCTGACAAAGCTATCCAACACTTCAAACAACAAATTATGAATGGATAGCTTCTTTGAACTTCTTCCCACAGATAAATCTCCATATTACACAAGCAGCACACAGGCATAATTACTCAATGTCATCTAAAACGAAGATAAATAATGCTGGCAAAATCAGCATCTCATTTTGAACAATCAATGTGTTTACTGATAAGGAATCTCATTTCGAGTTTGCCCGATTAACAACCGCATTGACGGGACAAGAAAAAATCTTTAAGCATTCTTTGCCATTAAATCATCCATGTCATTACAGGCTCCTTTACGACGTCTGCTGCTGTAGCAGCAAAGGTGAGGGCTGAGAGGCTGAGAGGCGAACGCAGACCGTCCACTGAATCATCTTCATCATGTCCGTTATTATGACTCAGGTGGCGAACGGTCAAAGGGCGTCTCCTCTGCTCTAGAAAAGCAGGCCTCTCCTAAATTCAGAACGCATTAATAAATGTGGGAGCCAACCATTGGTCCTTTCTGGTGGTAAATCTATGAAAAATGACAATAAAAATGATGTATATCTGCAATTACCTCATTAAACTAGGTCACGGTAATCCATAACTCATTTTCACAGTTCTGAAGTTTATGGGAAAGAGGACAAATTTAGCTTGTTTAGAACATGAAGACTGTAATTTGTTGTTTTTTATCTTTTATTCATTCTGAGAGGGCATGTTGTGTTCTCCAGAACTAAAGAGAAACAAAGCTCAACCCTTCGTGACATTGATTAAACTATTACCACCCGAGATTCCTTCTCCTTTAATGTGATTTTACAGCTAATGAGACTGACATCAATGACTTGATTAAAAATGTAGAGGACTTCTGTAAGATGTCTCTGTGATGCCGCTAAAAGGCCCAAATATTAATGATTTATTTGCTTTTATTTGAAAAGTATGTAGGGGAATGTATTGGATGCTTTTAGGGGACGGGTCGCAGCCCTGTGCTCGCAATCTCAGCGCAGTGCAGCACTACAGGGCATGAAGGAAAAGAATAAAAAAACAGATCTCCAAACCCAACAGAGAAATGATTACACTTCTCTCTGCCGCTTGTGACATTTCTCCAACTTAATTATTCATCATGCTTTTCTCCCTCTGTTGCTGGGGGGCAGCTCCTGAGACTGTTTCAGCCAAAAAGGAGAAAAAGAGCAGCAGTCTTGCGTCTCCTCCTCCTCCTCCTCCTCCTCCTCCACGCTTCCTCCCTCCATAACTCAAGCCCTCCCTCGTTTTGTCTTTCTTTTTTTTCTCTTTGCTGCTTAATCTTCTTGTCAAGATGCTCCGCTCTGCGGGGATCGAGGGTGGGGTGGAGTAAAAGGGGACGGGCTCCTTCCACAGCCACGGGGACGCTCGCCGTGCCCTTTGCCACTGGGGGGGGGGCCGGGCTGCTTGACGGGGTCTTTGAGCACGCGTCTGCTGCGAGGCTTGCTGTCGCCCGCTCTTAGGGAATAGTAAAAGACTTGCTATCGTCGGCTCTCCCCTTGTCAACGGAAGGCAGGAGCGCAGGGAGGAAAACAGAGACAGGTGTGCGCTGAACTCTCCGGCTTGCTGCTCCCCCGGTGCCAACTGTGACATTTGGTGGGACAAAAAAGCGAAAGAATTTTAAGATTAACTGTCACACCTCTGACACGTCTGTGCCTGTCTGCAGGTCTCCTCTCGCAGATTCTCATTCAAGACGTTGGTTTTTCCAAGAAACTTTAAGTTATTTACCAAAAAGGAGACATTACTGTATGCTTTTTTTAACCCTTACATACTGATTACAAGTACCTGGAGGTACATATTGACAATAAACTGGACTGGGCAAACAACATCTCTAGTCATCTCTATTTTCTGAGGCGACTGAGGTCCTTCAACATCTGCTGGACTATGCTCAGGATTTTCTATCAGTCTGTGGTGGCTAGTGCTATTCTCTGTTGCGTGCTGGGGCAGCAGGCTGAGGATGGCGGACGCCAACAGGCTCAACAAACTGATCCGCAAGGCCAGTGACGTCGTGGGGATGGAGTGTGACTCTGACGGTGGTGTCAGAGAGGAGGATGCTGACTAAGCTATGGACTATCTTGGACAGCGTCTCACACCCACTTCATGATGTGCTGGCCAGGCACACGAGTACGTTCAGTGAGAGACTCATCCCACCAAAATGCAAGACTGAACGCCACAGGAAATCACTCCTGCCTGTGGCCATCAACCTGTACAACTCCTGATGACTCATACATATTTCCAAAGTCAATTTTGCACATCCCTCTGTATATATTTTTTTCTCAGTGTATATATTTTGTTGTGTGTATATATATATATTCTCAGTATCATTATTTTGTTTTTTATATTTACTTTATATATATATATTTTCTTTCTCTTTTTTTTCCTTTCTAATTTCATTCTTGTAAGGAGCACCTGCAACAAAAACAATTTCCCCTCGGGGATCAATAAAGGAATTCTGATTCTGATTCTTATGGGGTCAAATTTGACATTTGACAGCAGCAAAAACACCCTAAATGTCATTCTTTAAGCCTGAAATTTGATGACTTTTCCTAAAGTGAGACAAATTGAGACGGTGGGGGCCTTCAGCGGCTCCTCCAGCGACAGACTGCTGCATCCAGCGTGTAAGAGGGAACGCCACCGCAGGTCCTTCATCCCAGCAGCTGTGAAACTCCTGCATCATTTAATGTAGCACTGCGTTGATGCTGTTTTCACATCTATCTATCTATCTATCTATCTATCTATCTATCTATCTATCTATCTATCTATCTATCAACTGAGGGTCACTGTACTTTTGGCCGTATTTTTTATATCACATTCTCTTTGTATATAATGTGCGCAGCCTTCTCTTCTATAGTTGATTTTATTTTGTACTCTTTTTATTGTCTATTTGTTCTGTTCTACCTCCGTGGGATCAATAAAGTCTTATCTTATCTTATCTTTATAGGTGCCACAAATTTTTGTACTACTTATTTATGTACTGAAATGGATTTTAGATCCACCAGCGAGGAAAATGGTGGGAAAGGAATCTTGAAACAGTGAAACTGTACCGGCCGTGTCTGCAGGTGTTTTTTACGGGGGACCTTGAACGCTGTCAGGAGAACCGCCTGCTCTGAATGCAAAGGCTAGTTTACAAATGTCAAATGTTTTTTTTGTTTTGCTTGTGACACGTGAAATGTTAGTTAATGTTCAATAAGTATTGTGTTTTTCTGATATAGCAGTGAGGACAGTGTTTGATGTTTGTAATGTCCAAAATGTTCTTCCTATTTTCATTTTTCAGAAAATATATTCAAATAGCTGTTATGTTTTTCAAGTCTTAAGTAAAATATTGTGTCACAGTAGATGTTTTTTCTTCCGTTTTTAGGAGTAAAACCTAAAAAACCACATTCTTCCTGCTCTCTGAAACACTAATTAAGGATTAATCACCCATTTTTCCTGTCAGATAGGTTATTTATACATTCTAAATACATGTGTGGCTCAAAGTCTGGTATAGACACTTTGTATAGACTGACCAGGCCATATAAGATATGAACAGTATGTAAGGATTAAACCCTGGTGAGTGACTATAGGGAGGGCTAGTTTGAAAACATGTTTTTCTGCTATATGCTTTGAAGTATAAGCTCCTGAACCCCCACATACAAACATAAAGAACTTGGAAAGAGCAAATCCTTTAACCCTACCCACTCACTTTGCACTACAGAATGCTGAATGTTCAGACCGGCAGATCAAATGAGATATGGCCCGTTATGGCTACTAAATGGTCCTGATTTCCCCGTGCATGTGGAGGAGGAGGAAAAGAGTGTGGGGGCTGCACTTTTTTGGCCGGCTTGGTTGCACTCTCGCACAAGTACCCTGCGTTTGACTGATAGAACAAATGCATAAGAGGCTGATTCCACCATATTCAAAAGCATTTCAAGACTGAAAACAGAGTATCCTTTAGCTGAATGAACATTTCGGCGCCACTATTTGTTCAGCAGCAAACACGCGGCGCCGGTCCCCAGGCTGAGTCTAACTTGGGAATAGTGATCTTGGGAGTGTTTGCTCACTTTGCCCACAGCGCCCTCATTACAGCTCTCAGGAGTGACTTGCTTCATCTTTGAAGATAGTTTCTATTCTGCAATATATTATTAATACATATTGTTTCATTTGAATCCTTATGGCTTTCTGAATAGACAAAAGCTCGCCGAGCCGCAGATTTCAGACCTGCAGCATCCTCACTGAATTAAATCCAGCGACTTTAATGGGAGTCGTCGCGCAGTGCCACAGATGGAGGTGGTTCAGCATGACTGCAGGTGTGAAAATGCGCCTCTGTAGATCTGATGAATGGTGTGTAGGATGACAGCATGAAGAGGGAATTATACGACTAATCTGTGACTCTTTCATTTTGCAACCCTACTAAACAGAGATGTTAATACCATAATCATAAAAGCAGTATGACATATCTAAATCAACTTCTAAGCTAGGGCTTCTGTTCATTATTATTTCACGGTCAAGGGTCTTATTTAAGTGAACAGTGTGGACACACAGAGCTGCGTTGGATCTGAACTAAAGCTGTGTTTGTGGCAGTCCGGTGATGTTATTAAGTGACAAAGAGAGACCATCCGAGAGAGAAAGTTATTATGGTGGTGCTCTAATGCAAGGCATAATTAAATGTTAATCCATCCTGACACATGTGTGCTTTCAAATTCTCTTTCCCCATCAGCGACAGCTCTGACTGCAAAGAAATGATTTTTTAGTGGCAGCGAGTATTTTGCTGGTTTTTATCTGTTTAAAGCAACAAAAGACAATATTTTAGCCGCCTCACTGCATTATGTGAGCGATAATGTAAATCAGCAGGGGTTCGCAGGTAGTAATCAGCATCAGTTGCTCCTCTGTTACCTCAATGATTTAAGTTTTCAATCCTCGACAATATGGTCTGTATTGGTGGGAATACGCTTCTGAGCCTCAAAACAATTAAAATGTCCATATGAAAGAAAAATGAGCGATGAACAGAAATGACTTTTGGTGATGCTCAGTTGTCTTCTAATTACACGGGTTTTGTTTGTGTGATGTTTTCAGAATGAATTTAATTGATTAGCCTTTGACGACAACCAGCAACTGACAACCACTGAGTACCCACTGTACAGAAACACACAGGATGAGGGACTGCAGACTGCTCACAGGTTCAAACCCGTCAGATTCAAGAGGAATTTCAGAAGTCTCTGTAAGTTTTGTACATTCAAACTATGAGCCCTCACAGGCTAGCTTGTTGATACAACACGGCAGATATTAATGTCTCACACTGACTGTTATCTTGTGAGGACATTGCTTATTTTATCACTAACTAGCAGCAGTTTGACGTCAGCCCATCTGTCCTCTTCTTCGGTGGAGATTTTATGCTGCAGTCCTATCAGATGAACTCAAGCACCTCTTCATTAACACTGCCGGTCATGTTTTAATGTGTTCAATTGAATTGGTTTTAAACTGGATGTTATTTAATACTATGACATATGTCTTGATATAGTGATAATATCTCTTCATGCACTTGAACCCTCAGAGTTTAAATTAGCAGCCGCATAACCGAACAAGTACAGATGACACTATTGTTGATTCATCAGCTATCAGTTATTATTTGATAATTTTGAGATTTGGACTGTTGGACCAAACAAGCATTGTGAAGGTGACACTTTGGGCTCTGGGTAATTATGACAGCTTTTCTCTCTATTTTCAGAATGTTATTAATCAATCAAATAATGGAGGAAGTTGCAGTCCGAACCAACTACAACAATAAAATCCTGATTTATATTAATGCATCAGTAACAATAATCTGATGATATAATATATAATTGCATAAAGATTACATGGGCCTTTTTTCTGCATTGAGTACTTTTAACATTTTCAATACGGTACTTCTACTTGTCATGGAATATTTTTAGAGCACATTATTAGTACTTCTTAAATAAAGGGTCTGAATACTTCCTTACTTTTAGCCGACCGCTTGCTAAATAGCTTCTGCACATGCTCAATTGCAATATATGGCATCCCTGTTCTTACAGCTGACTCTTTGTGTCCTAACATAGGCGTACGCAAATTGTTTTTGTGGTATGGAATCATCCACTACGTAGCACTCAGTAAACACAGAAAGTCCTGCGAGACATAGTTATTCTCAGTCAGACGCTGGTCAGCATAAACCTTGATCCTGTGGACTAGATGGAGCTATGGGCGGTGGATGACCATGCACTTAGACCAGCTACGACTTTGTGGGTGTGTACCACCAAGAAGCTGCTGGTCATTATGGCCCGTACTGTGTAGTATTGAGGAAGTACACAAACCAGGAAGTACTCCAAAACCGTTGAGAATGTATGGACTTGTTAATGGTATTTTCTACGATCTTTACAGATGAAGCTGCCTCTGTGACTCCACCACATCTCTGCTCATTCAAACCTGAACTCCCCTCGACTTCCTCCTGTCGCCGAATCGCTGAAATCCCTCCACCAGCTGTCACTCCGCTCTGTTGCACCACATCTCCCTGTACTCATGAATGAAATGAATGAGTACCGGTCGCTTTGTCTGTTGCCGCTGCTGCCGGTGTGAGCTCACAGCAAGACACGGAGGAGGCGACAAGTTTGCTCATGTTGCTTATAATGTAGTTTGAACAATTTCATCTTACGTCTGCATGGTTCAACAACTGCTCGTGAGCTGGATTCAGAGCTGCTTCCACACAAGCATTCATCTGCTTTCTCATCCTCCCTCTTGCCTTTTTCTATCATGACTATTATTAATGAGCCTGTATGTTATTTTAATAGATGGGGACCGGCAGAGGTTGGTGTAATGCGCGAGATGCAAAGCTAATTGGCAGGTCACAATGATCTATAGTCGTGATGAGTCTCAATTAAAACTAATGTCTATTTGCTTCACCTCCGAGCAACATTTGTGCCACAGTTTAACCAAGCAACCATGGCAAGAATGCATCTACAACATATGTGTCCTTATATACTGTCTCATACAGCGTTATACTTTAACTGGAGATAAGTAATAATTATTTTATTTCATCACGACTCCCTCCATGTTTATTTCCTTCTCATCATCTCAGCATTTCACCGGTAAGATCCACGTGGAATTTCCTCGCGTATTCAGGTCCTGTTATGATATATTATGCATAAAACATCGCCTTTGCTCTAAGAATAATTCATGCGGACATAATTGAGCACAGAAAAGGGAGTCAAAATGTCTGCTATGATTATGCAGTTGACAGTGATTACTGATGGTAATAATACAGCATATGCAGTTTGAGTTCACATGTTGACAAATGTTTGAAATTAAGAGTGAGTGCCTTTGTGTACAATAATGGGGTATTCATGGATAAAAAGTCACTTGAAAGCTTCCAGTTTGTCCACATTTTTAAGCGGGAGATATGCACTCGCCTCTTTTCTATTCAAAGTAGTGATTTTGAGAATTGTTGAGCTGTTTAAGGACATTTGTTTGCAATTCTCCCAGAGTCTGTTTAAATGTTTGCTATTAACTTTGATTTCTCAGAGCACTCTCCAGGCGCACCTCATCATTAGTGTCTTGTTTGAGAGTTTTTTAATGACAGCGTGTGCGTGTAAGTGGGCTCCATGTTAACCTATTGGTCCACTCCAGATGCTCTTCGAAAGCAGCAACACGCCAAAGCCAGAAATCCTCAGAATTGCAGCTCAAGTGCCAGCCAAGCCAGCGAGCTTGTTTATCCAACTCTAACTGGATTCCTTTGTTAGTGATAAGAAGGGCAGGTAAGACACGGGTGACACAACACATTTAATTCTCTGAAGTCAAGCTGATTTCAGTGTTGCCTAACGTCACATAAGATTCATTTAACTGATGCGAGCTCGGATTGATGTCAGTATTAGATTCCTGGTTTGCTTTCAGCCTCATTCGTTTGTGAAACTAAATGCTTCCAAATGCCATCCACCGGTCAAAATAAAGGAGGGGATTTTGCTCAAGTGGCAGGATTAGAGTCATAAAAGCATGAGAGAGACGAATGAGAGCCAACAACCCATCACATCTGATATCATCAGAAATTAACCTTCGGGGTGGAAAGACTGAGCCAAGAGTAGTGAAGAGAGCTATGGAGGGAAAGTGGAGGAGAGAAAGAGAGGCTGGTAGAGAAACGCTGAAAGAGTTGGCAGGCCTGTAAGGCTGTAATTCAGAGAGAAGACCACATTAATATTTAGAGGTGCTCTCAGGTAAAACAAAATGAGCAGAGCAGCCCCAGCTTGACGGGAAAGACTGGAAGCAGGCAGGGCATAAAGATCCACCGGGTATGCAGCAGTCGCACAGACACAAAGCTTCAAGGAGCAGCAGAAGACACAGAAGAAGGGAAGTAAATTGGCATCAAAAAGTGTCAATTTAATAATAACCGCAGACATGCAGAGATCCATCCACAAGGGGTCCCTCATGGGTACAACATTTGATCTGGACCCAAACCTAAAAGGAACCAAACAACAGTAAGAACAGAACAGAAATAGACTAATCCAAAATATGGTCGACCTAAACAGACCAAAACAGAGAGAGAACGCCAACACTGGTAGCAGCACAATGCACCATTAATTAACAAGCAGCCATATTTGAAAAAGGAGCAATAGATGTCTTTTTTTTTACCCGTGCAGCTCGGCTCTGCGGATGATCCATCAGTCCACCACTGACTGAAATATCTCTGGATGCACTGCCATGAAATCTCATGCAGACATTAATGGTCCCAGTGGTCCCCGACTTTTCCTCTGTGAATCTGACATTTGTCGTTTTAAGTAAAACGCCTCGACAGCTATTGTATGGATTGCTGTGAAATTTGCACAAATTCACGTTCCCCTCTGGATGAATTGCAGCAATCTGGGTGATCCCTTAACTTTTCATGTGGCACCACCATCAAACTTTAGTCAATGACCAAATACTTGCAAAATGAAGTACTTTCTCATCAGCCTCAGCTGTACCTCATTTGTTGTGGTTATTAATAAATGCTAACATGCTAAGCTAAGATGACTATGGTAAACACTACCTGCTGGGCACTCTGGTAAACAAGTAGTTAAGATGCATAGTTTGATAAATAAATATCAGTGTTAACATGCTGCTAATTAACAGCATGTTATTGAACTAAGGTTCACAATTACTGCCTCATGATTGACTCCACTGGACTGAGGAGAACTTGGTACTGGGTCAGGTCTTGGTATGTATGTACCAAACACTTCTTCATCTGCCCTGACACAGACAGAGAAGGATAACAGGGAGAGATTCAACATGGAGCAGAGCATGATGAGCATGGAGCAGAGCACTGAAACACCATGAGGACTTTGATCGTGGGCTCATGACACCATTAAAGCTGGGCAATGGTCTTGCTAAGCCACCCTTTCGATTCCAGGGTAATGAAGGGGTTGAGAGAGAGAGAGAAAGTGTCCAAAGGGGCCACACATCTTCATACCCTCCAGTGCAGTTTGCCTGTAATGAGGTTACCAGGAGTTCGGTGCTAATTGAGCACCAGGCATCGTTAGAATACTCAGATTTCTTAAAATGGCATGACACTCTCCTTCAAATATTCATATAGTCAACAGAAGTTTTTTTTTTCCTTCTGACCATTCAGTCAACTAGAAACATTCCCAAACGCCCTGACTGATGGAATAAAATGAGGCCGAAACAGAGGCCGCACTGCAGTATTTAAAACGAAGAAAAGCGTTCTCGAATAGAATGGCCTACAAAAGCGTTTTGGGCGCACAAATGACTGAGCTCAAGACCTGAATAAGAAGACAATGTCATAAGCTTCCAAAAGAGGTAGTTACCTCACAAACAATGTGAAGTTAGCACTGGGGTGTCAGACGTATGTTTAATTCAGTGAGAGAAACAGGCTTTTCGCAGCTCCCACTGCCTCACCCCTTATCTAGAGTCTTATCCACAATGCTGGAGAACACAGCAGTGACGCCATCCTGGAGAAATGAGGGCTCGCTTTGGCTCAGAGGAGTCGAGGCAGCTTTAGAAGCGTTGTGTTGTTTGACGTCTGACCAGGCATGCACACTGTGGCACTGTCATGGACAGAAGTGTGCTGTCTATTCTTTAATTGAAAGCACTTAAGAAAACCCATTCGAAGAATGAAATGAATTATTACATGAAACAAAATACAAAGGGAATCATGTGGTGAGAAGCTAGGTCCTCAGTTTCAAGACATCTGTCGCTATCGTTGCGAGATCTGTTCAATCATTCCTAAATCAAATTTTCAGTCACCCCATCTCTGTTCGTTCAACGTTTCCCACATGAGAAGATTCTGATCGGGAATTTTTACATCTTCTGGCTTTTATAGACCGCTTTTCTGCAGCACAATCCAAAGACTTGGGTACTAGCACAAGTAGCGAGGTGGAGGAATATACCTGTAGGCTGGTGATGAGAGGCATCAAATAAAGTACCTGGGCCTTGTGGAGAGGGCTATGAATTGCTCTGGTCCTCATACATATCGAAATTACTGGCAGAATTGCTGCAAATTGCAGCTATCTCCACTCCGGCAGTGCAATCTAGTGCAGATGGAGTGTCTGCCAGGGTACAGCCACACCAATCAGAGACAGCATACCCTCCTGAAGGAAGCAGAGGCAGAGCTGGAGGTTGTGGCATCATTGTGTCAGCATCAGGGCTGATTGGCAAGACCGCAGCTGGGTGGCTGACTGGATCCCTGGACAGCCAGCATCAGCGTGTCGGACTGACTGAAGAGGAATCACGCTGTTGAATAATTGATTGGATATGAATGCAGAATTGGAGGGGCTTTAACTGAAAACACTTACATGTGCTCTAAATAATAGATTGCAGGGGATTCAAGTCCTGGGAGATATTGTAGTTTATATTTCTCTTTGTCATGCAGGATATTGTATCATATCATATCTTCCTGTATTTCCTGGCAGCTGGGTTTCACTCTCATCTTCATCAGTTCCCCTGCATGTTTTGATTTACACGCCACAGCTTGTGCTGCCACTTTAATCAACACACAGCTAACGCACATGCACACATGTATTCACACTTGAAATGCCATATAGTGTAGTCGTTAGTAGTGTGTGATAAGGTGTCCTTGTAGATTAAGAGATTTCTGGAGCTTTTGCCCTAGAGATGCAGTTAAACTGGAAAAGAGCACATACAGTTGTGGTCACATGCAAGACACACTCATGCATATTTGAAGATGTGTATTAAATATCCATTTGCATCATTTGCATTATGGTATGCAGGCGGAGTACATCAATATGTATGTATGAAGTGATTTGTAAGTATGAATTGTAGAGAGATACAATGCTTTCATGTTGCTGGTCTGAAATGTAACTTACATACTTTATTTCTACAGCACTTTTCAAAACATTGTTATATTAAGTGCTTCACAAACAGGATGTGCAGTTAAAACAGTAGAAGTGAGCATGATTACTATTCAAAGCAAAAACTAATGGGATAGAAATAGTACAATAAATTAGAATAGAATGAGATCATCAGCGTAGAGTTTTATTAATAAGGGGCCCTTTTGTGATGAGATGGAGCTTTGGAGGGTTCCAGCCGACGCATCTCAGGTTACATGCAGGCTTATGGGGCATAGTTGGGGCCCAGACCCTGCAGCGCTTTAAAAGTCAGCAATAAAATCTTAAAATCAATTCTAAAACCTAAAGGCAACCATTGAAGAGAGGCAACGATGGGCATAATGTGGTCTCGTCTTTTGGAGTTAACTAAAAGCCAAGAAGCTGCAGTTTGAGGCGAGAGTTGGCTTTCTGAATAAGAATCAAAATAAAGGGCAGTGCACTAATCTCAGCATGACGAAATAAAAGCTTGAATGATCTTTTCAAGGTCTGCTTGAGATAGAAATGACTTAATTTTGAAATACTCCATCGATAGCAGAGTTGAAAATTAGTTACAATGTGAGGCAGTTCAGTGAGCCCACAGAAGGCTACATGTGACAATGCGTAGCACCCACACACCGACACTGAAAGACACTTGTCAGTGACCTCAGAGAGACATCATTTATCTAGTGTATGCATTTATATAGTGCATAGTATTTTACCTTTCCAAGGATTGTGCTCGTCTTTCCAAGTAATAAGTGAATAGCCAGGGACCAATGTGATGCATAAGCTACATAAAACCCTTTTCATGCAGAGCCAATTATTATACCAGCAATTGTATGAAATACTCTTGCTGAAACACTCTGTGCCATAGTGAGGAATTAAACATAATGTTAGCAAACTGCTGTGGTTGTACTACCCCATGAAATGGTTTTCTGGATTATAATTATCGGTGGGTACGGCTGGAGGGAGGAAATCTGCAGGGTGAAAAGCAAACAGGCAGTATGAGCCACACGGGTACAGTGTGTGGGCAGACACTGACTGTAAAGAGCTGCACGAGGCACTAAAAAACAATTGTTTTCCTGATGTTAGGGTCATCTCTAGGTGACCACAACAAACATTGTTTTGCTTTGGTTCAATATGTTGAAATTTTGTTGTGAAAGGCTTTACATATATGGAATTATAGCATGACTAAAAAATGCAGTATTCACAGTGACTGTAAGTCGGATTGTAGATACAGTGGAATTGAGGACTGAGCAGGGAGAATACAATGAATACATTATGGTCTTACAGAAGTAAGTGGCTGAACCATGTCTCAGGTGTTCAATAAGATCACCATGCTCATAATTGTTTAACGCTTTTAAAAGAGCAAAATGACCAAAATATGCTGAATAATCTTCATTGTATACAAATAAATATATAAAAGGGAGAATAAATATTGGTTGCTGCATCCCATTTAGAAATCAGCTCATGAGATGCAGCTAACAACACTGTGTACATCATGAGTAATTCTATCAATGTGCATACGGTGTTCATTTTCTCATGTGGTCAGGTCAGGACATTGTCCAAAGACTCAGGTCAGGACATTGTCCAGAGAATCAGGTCAGGATGCATTCTGGTCCTTTGGTTTAGGCGAGGGGTGGAGTGAATTCTCATTGTGAATTCATGGGGTCATTTGGACATTATGTGGACATTATGTGGACATTTGTGTCCTGATTGTGTCCACCTCCAGGTAATGTCTAGATAAGGTTTGCACTGCATATGTGAATGACGCTTACCCCCCAATTCTGTTGAAAAAAGCACCCTGATATGTTGTAAGATATGTAAACTGACAACTTGTTTCTCTAGTGGAGTCTGGGGGATCCAATGTCACCTGCTGTAAACAGCTCACACTCTTTTACATTTAATATTTGCTTCCTCGAACAGAAAAAAGCCCCACAAGGACTAGTCCTACACTGCACAATGGACAAAAACGGCAAATTATATTGTAAGAATAATTTAAAATGTCCAATAATTCTTACAATATGGTCATGGGGACGATCGTCAGAAGCAAACACAGTAGAGGGATTTGACAGCGACGTGACAGCAGTTTTTTAGAAACTATGGATGAAATGAAGCGACACATGGGATGATGGTGAGCACCTGGCGGAATAATGAGGCTATTTATTCCCTCTAACGGGAACAGAGAGAGTTCAGGGGGAGACTGTGTTGAGTCTTGGGGAGAGTTTCTCTTAGCTGTGACCTTCCTGCAAGGTAGCAGCCTTTATTGACTCCACACCAGTTTCAAATCAGCCCCTTATGCACATTGTGGCCGTGCATGTATATGAGCTTGCGCATGCTTAGGCTTGGTGTGTTTTACATTAATGCATGTGCATCCTCCTGGCTGGAAGATGCATGTGGTGAAATTGCAAAACGCAACTGATAAGGTACTAAAAAACATATATTAAAGTAGTTTACATCTGAAAGTAGTTCATTACTTCATAAATTTGTTGTGGAATAAAAATATCATTATAACTTTTCTTTCACTGAATTTTTTGACTTCAGCCCCTTCTTCACTCTAGCCTTTAATTTATGCATCGCTTCCTCCTTAACAACCTATTGGATTTTTTATCCCTGCTGAACTGCTGCCTCTCCCCTTCTCTTCCTCCAGTGTGTGCCGGCTTAATCGCTAACAAATCCTTGCTAAAGTCGCTCATCTGTTTCCTTTTTGAGCTACCTCACCAATTTTCCTGCATTCATCATCTCTCCAATTTTTTCACCTGTCCTGTCTGTCTAACTCTCTTAATGTCTCAATATAATATATATTCACAAACTGTGTGGGCATGGACATTGGCAAACTGTGCAGCTGAAAGCCTTGCTTCTAAATGAGGCAGAAGCATCACTTATCTGTTAAAGACTGGGGTAATAAATCTCCCAGAGAACGAT
The DNA here is from genome assembly GCA_037975065.1 of Chaetodon trifasciatus. Lineage (NCBI taxonomy): Eukaryota > Metazoa > Chordata > Actinopteri > Chaetodontiformes > Chaetodontidae > Chaetodon > Chaetodon trifasciatus. Next base: position 5,049,927 of record JBBMOE010000003.1, read on the forward strand.
CGATCAACACTCCATCCCCCCTCTCTTCACTAACCCGTGAGTGGTGAAAGGCTCTGACCCTTGACCTTGCTGCTGTCAGTGGTACCGCAGCCAAGCTGAGAGAAGAAGCAGCAGCAGCACATGATTGGATTGTTTGGCAGATTTTCACAGATGAACCACTGACAGGGTCAAGGCCTGTCTACAGCAATTGTTTTAGCTGGGATTTTTACTCCTCTATCTCTCAGAATAGGCATGCAAGCAGTGTAATCAGTGCTGCTGTCTGCCGTGGACATTTCTGCAGGTTTATGCAATTCTGTCTTAGGGTTATGTAAAGGAGAAGAGGTGTATGTTTAAATCCTGGGTGCTTCCCTTCCCGGCCATGCCGACCTCCTCTGGCTTATTTCTATTGCACAAAACTGTCCACAGAAAAAGTAATTGAAAAAAAAAAAAACACATACAGAAAGGCAAAATGGGCCGTCATCCTCACAGGACTCGTGATGTTCTTTGATTTGTGCTCCCTTTTGTAGATACAGTCCTCTTTAGATTTTCTACTGTGTGACAAGAATATAAACACAAGCCTCGGGATGCTGCATTGTGGTAGAGGCGAGCGGTGGAGGATAAATGTGTGTAAGGATGTGTTTATGCATGGGTCCGTGGGAAAGAAAAAGATTAGGAGAAAGGAAATGATAAAAAAAAAGAAAAGAAAACGACAACAGAGAAATAGTTGCATAAAGTAAACATGTGGAGTGGCTCTGTGCGAAATGGCCGCACTGCTACATGTTTTAAATACATGACATTCTTCAATGCTGGTGAGCAGCTTGTCTATAAATGCCTCATTCTGTTTAGGAGATGAATGCCTTTAAGAGCCCTTCATGAGAGTGAGAATGTGGTTGTGCATCATGCAGTGTGGTAGAAGTGAAACAAGGATCGACTACCTTGCAACTGTTGGATTATGCAGTTTCTAACAATGGCAGCAAAAGCGCTGCACTATTATGATCTTTTTGTCAGTGGTCCTTGTGGTTCGACAACACGAGGCTCTGACTCTTCAACGCCATGCCCCTCTTTTCTCCCAGGACACCGACCGCTAAACAGAATAACGTCTCATCACATTTATTCTTTCAGTCCCATTGTATGTGCGTTCTGGCGATGTGCACGGACAGTGTGTTCTCTCCAGACTGAAGATGAATGGGCTCCCCCGCTGTGTGTGGCTCCTCTGCTCCTCTTCACTCTGAGTAGTTCTACAGGCCGGGAGTTAATTGCCAGAGACTCTGTGCTGTTTCGCACTGATGCGAGAACCATGGGTAGGACTCCTGGCGCAGACATGAGATAAAGACACTCCAGATAGAGGAGGGATGAAAGGAATGAAAACGCAAGTGAAAGACAGCGGACATGTTTGGCAATTACACAGAATACCTACTGGTTTACCATGTGTATCTGTGTGTGGGTGCAGATGAGCGAGGGTGCGCTGTATTTTTTAAGTGTCTCTTCCTTCTTTCTTACTTAGTGAGCATCAGCGAAGTTGCAAAAAAGGTTGTGTGGGTTACATGTTTTTGCTGAAAACTTTAATATTTCCCTGTTCCCTCTCCTCAGTCTCTCCAGGCTGCCGTTTTGATGTGAAGTGGCACTCACTTGCTAAAGACTGACACAGACATCCAAGCTTGTCAAACGCCCATGTCCAAATTATAGTCATCCCCCTGCCTGGCTCCCATCTGCACCCTCACTTTCACATAAACACACAAATGTCTTATTCTTTGTGGATGACCTCCCTATAATCACATGAGCTTACAATACTCGTGGCGGGCTAAGAGCTCAATTATAGCGCTCGCATATGCCCCGCTTGTTAAAGGTGAGCGGTATGTAAAGTGGTTAACGCTGCAATTTTCTGCAGAATTTTGAGCAATTTTTCTGACAGGCAAGGGAAAAGACTGCATAGGACAGGAAACAGGGTTTGCTTTTCTCTTTCTTCTCAGTGGCAGCTGTAAGTGTATCTTTAATGAGGCAGTCAGCCGAGGAATGTTAGATCACAACAAGGCACTAGTCAGATAGAGGACGACTTCCAGGCAGAACAGTCAAGACACATGGGTCTTATTACACTGTTCTCCCCTCTTGCACTGCTGGGGACCATCACAGAAATATGATGATGTGACATGCTCTGGGCATCCTCAGTAAAAAGAGAATCACTAAATACTTGAAGGGAAAAAAATGAAGGGAAACCATTGTTATTTGGTGGTGGTGAAATGAATTAATAGAGCAATAATGTGAGTTGTTTTGCCTGTTGGGCTAACACCTTTCCTTTATTAAATCCATATGCTAATGAGCAAAACAATCAAATATGCCTTTATTGGTTAAGTGACCTTGCAAGCTTGGACATAAAATAAATTTGACTTCATGTCTTCATGTGGCAAAAACTAATGTACAGACAGACAGCCAAAAATGTCATATATACAAGTCAGGTCTACAGTAAATGCAGGTTTCTGGTTTGCTGGTAACTGTATATGCAGGTAGAGTGCAACAGAAGGGGTGTAAATAAATAATAATGCGTAATCAATATGTTGACTGTGCTGTGTATTGTGTGTAGCTGCAGGCTTATAACAAAGACTTAGAACTGTGCTGCAAGTAGAATGTTATGTGCAGGGTAGATGGTATTTCACAGCTATTGAACAGCTATTGTTTAGAGACGTCATGTGTTTGAGTTATCTTTTCATTACTGTAAAGTCACATGGAAAGATATTGTTTCTGTGCTTGCCTGATTCGGTGCACGGTGATGCGAATTAGAGAGCTGCAACAGGAAAACAAGCAGATCCGTTTACCCAGCGATCATCACAGGATGAGAGAGGGAGGAAAGTTTGGATATGAAAATATGAGAAGCTCCAACTATGGCACCAAATAAAGTTAAGTTTCAGTTTAGTTTGTCTGTTGTTTGCTTACTCGCTCTCCCTCTCCCTGTTTGCAATTTTTGGCAAAATGTGACTGTGAAACCGCACAACTAGCCTGCAATCTCTAGAACAAATCCAATCTGAAACAAAAACGGCTGCTCTGAAGTCTGACATCATAACATCTGGCCTGCACCTCTTGCTACACTGAAAATAACACGAACTATCAGAGAAACAAGGACATGATCCATAGCATTTCCATCAACTTCTGCTTCCCACCGCCTCAGGCTGAAGCTGTTTTTTAAGGGAATTTAATAAAGCTTATTTTCAGTTCACGTCTTCTACAGCTGGCTTATTAAACAGTTGAGTAACCATATTAGCATTTTTGTTTTAGATTAAAGCAATCCATAAGGGCTACAGTGTGTCTTGTCTTCCCCACGGGATGAGGCAGACAGATATTCGCTGGAATATGGCATTTGGGCGAGACAGTCAGGAGTGGCCTGGCACATCTGGGGCAGTGGGCAGTAATAGTTAAACAGCCTTTTGCAGATCTTTAACCTGAAGCACCTGCAGTTAAGCAGTTTAAGGTGAGACTTAAAGGGGTCCTACAACCTTGTTTGATGTCTCAGGTGTTGTACAGGTCCTGGAGTGAAGGCAGGTTGTTGCCATTTTCATCAATTTGGACTGTCTGTTACAGCTTTTTTTCCTGCTTTGCACCCAACCTAGGAGTGTAGAACTGAAGTAACAGCTCCTGTCACAACCTCCTCAGTTCACACAGGAAGTACACCCTCTGCTTTTTTACAAAGCTTGATCCAAACCTAAAAGAAATTCCATGGCAGCCACAGTGTTGACTTTGGTGCAGGAGGTGCTGTGGGCAGCTGAGTCTCAGCTAAAACTGGTGTCCCCGGAGGTGCAGCCATTTGTGTCAAAGGAAAAGAGCAGCAGGGAGAAAACACTTCCCTGGGGGGGTGCAAGAGCAGGGGGTGAGTTTCCCCAGTGTTCTCCTGTTGCTTTCTCTCTCCCAGGAAGTTGGTGATCCACTGGTAGAAGTGTACTGCAAGTTGAGTGAGTTTTGAGCAGAGTTCCAGGACAAGAACGAGGATCCTTGCACGGAATAACTCTCCATTAAGGATAGATAGATAGAGTGCAGTGCCATGATGACTGCTTCATTAAGCAACGTGTGTGCCCGGAAGGCAAACAGCAGGGGAATCAGCAGGGGGCCTGTGATGTGCTTTTGGTTGGCCACCACTAGTTTTTCAAAGAATTCTGAGGCCACCGATGTGCAGGGAGCAGGCCTGTAGTCATCGTTCCTGTCATGGGAGCTTTATGGGAAACAGTAGGATTGTGGAGCATTTGTAGCAGGAGGAAACTTCACACAAACTGAGTGATCTGTTTAAGATCTGTGCGAGGACAGAAGCCAGTTGGTCACCACAGGCCTTCAGACAGAAGTGTGAGACGCCATCTGGGCCTGGGGCTGTCCTGGTCTTTTGTCTTTGAAAGAGTTACAAGGCGTTCTTCTTCTTTGATGCAGCAGGCAGGTTGAATGGCAGGAGCGGTTGGCGGAGGGAATCATCTGGCATTGCATGTTTGTGGCTGTACACCTTTACTGCTAAAGAAGTCGTTTCTGGAACACGTGTTCTCCATCTGCACTGCCGCCTCAAAACATTACAGCATCAGTGAGCTCCATCATATAATTGGCCCGTCTTCCCACAGTGTTTACCACTGGCTTTCTAGATTTTAGGTTTTGTGTGTATGTTGGAAGGAGATGAGTGATCAGAGGGTTCAAAAGCTGCATGGGAGACTGAGCGGTAAGCATCCTTTAATACTGTGCGACAGTGTGTTTCTGTCCCCTGTGGGAAACTTAATATACTGTCTGTGTTCGTGCAGTTCACGGCTGAGGTTTGCTCTGTTAAAATCCCCCAGAATAATGAGAAGAGAGTCTGGGTGTTCTTGCTCCATACTGGTTATCTGGTTAGCCAAGCGCTGCAGTGCCTCCCTCACAGAGTCTTGAGGCGGGATGTAAACACCGGCCAGAATAAAAGAGGAACACTCCTGTGGCGAATAAAACGGCTTACCGAAAATGAAAAGAGCTTGAATGTGAGGGCAGCACCATGACATCAATACACCAACCTTCGCTGATATAAAAGCAGATTCTGTCTCTCCTAATTTCCCTGATACACAGGCTCCGATACATGATCCATTCCTTAGAGAGGAAAACCAGGCAGATACATAATGTAATGTCCAGAGTGGATTCACCTCACCAGTTTATGTAACTCAAAGTGCAACAGAGATTGAAGAGCCCTTGTAGGTTCTGTTCTGAAGAGTAACAGCTCGTCTGTTTTACTGCCCAGAGAGCAAAGTTTCATTCAGTTGGAGCTTTAGCAGCGCTAGCATGTTTGTCCTCTTGCTACAGAAAACTGCTGCTCCTCAACTCCATCTTTCTCACTGTGTCAAAATGGATCAACAGTTTGTCCACCAAATGCTTCAAAAACCAGGGAGCAGTGTCTGTTATTCTTTTTGCCTCAAAGAAGAAAAGTCTTGGCTTTACCTCTTAGTTTGGGGTTTTACACTATTCACGTAATTCCTGTACTTCATATGAGACAAAATGTGTATTGATCCAGAAAAAAAGGGTCTGAAATGACTGAAGTTTGTAAAAGAAAAAACTGAACTGATAAGAAAACTGAATGAAAACAAGTAACGGGATGACAGGAATCCAATCCAGCAGTTGGTATGACAACAAATGAATATTAATTAATGTTACTTGGAGCTTGCAGAAAACCAGAATTCCATTTAGAGGTATTGATTAAGCTGTAAACGCTCCACTGATTAATAAAATTGAGTACTGCTCAAGAATGTTAAAGGTTTCTGTTTTTCTACCTAAAAAAAAGGTAAAGCAAGGCAAATCTTTGATCAAGTATAAATGTAATAAGATGTAATAAGTTTGTCTTTCTGTGTAATTTAAATGAATCACTCTGACATGTTAGAATAACGTTCGGAATTTCAAACATGCTTTTTCAGGGCTTTTCCTGCAGTTACACCTAAAACGACAACTAAACTCTCCGACAAAAAGCCTTCAAAACACTTGTGTTCAGCGTCAGAGCTGATGATGGCTTTGCACTGGAAATTGTCTGTGTCAGCTTTAGACTAATTTCCCATAATTGTACAACACACACCGGCTGAATTGACACTTTTGAGTTTTTGTTATAATATTTTGCCTGTGCACAAATATGAATTATAGCCGCGGTTAATGGAGGCATAAGGCAGGAGAGAGGACATGAAATGACAATAGACAATTTATCTACCCTCTTCTGCTGGATTTAAGTGCTGCTTTCAACACTACAGACCAAGATATGTTATTGTAATAGGCCATCTGGAAAACTAGGTTAGTCTCTTTGGGACAGCAATAAACTGTTTCAGGACCTATATTACAGATAGACAAGTCTACGTCAGCCTCAGAAACCAGGTGTCTAATAGATTTGATGGCAACAGTGGAATTGCCTTGACCCAGTTTTATGCTCTTTGCATGGTCTTTTGGGAGAGATTATTCAGCTCTATATTAGCTTTTACAGTTATGCACGCAGCATGCAGAAATTCTAGCTTTATATAATCCGTAGGACCCAGATTTTTTTCTTTATTTGCTATGTGTTGCTCGACATAAACAGCATCCAAATGACAGCGAATGACTGACAGATGCTGTCCTTCTCTTTAAAGAGGAAAAGAAAAAAGAGGTCCCACATCAAAGCCTCATGTTTTACACCGAAGCAAGAAACCACTGGTTGTAGACCTAATCGTTATCCTTCACTGTAAAACTACACCTTCATCATTAAGTAACAACAGCAGACTGTCTTAAATCAAAGTGATTCACTACGGTAGCAGTTTTAGAATTGACGGTCCACTTAAAATCCATACGTTCTCAGCTATGCGATACCTAAGCTGCCAAACTGCCAAAAGAAAAGATATCCCCATTGATTTTCCCAGAACTGACCCCCTTTCATTTGCCTCATGCACATGTGCTAGAATTTTCTCACATGTGCGATTGTGTCATCCTGTACATCTCCTGGATTAGTGAGCAATATTGGTCTGGCGGAGGTAGCTGCAATGAATTTCTCTCCAGGCTGCAGGCAAGCATGGATCCATTTTTCATTTTTGCCCTGAGGGTAATCGATGATGGGGGTGACGAGACAACAGCACACCCTGAATGAGCAAGGGTACTCTGAAAGGTTCAAAGTAGCCTGCTGGCTCATTCAAATTCAGTCTGCTAAATCCTGAGCTTTCCATATTCCCACCATGTTCCTACAGCGTCCCATAGGGAGCTCGAGCTGGCACTCTAACCACGTTTTTTATTATGGGCTGCACTTTGTAATGGCCTCAGGTCAGCAAAGAGACCTAGATCTCCATTAATTCACATAAACTCTGCAAAAACTACAGTATATACAAGCAGTCCTACATCTAGCAAGGACAGGGAGCGGTGAAAGTGATGAAGAACCCCAAAGCATGGAGGCCAAGCTAATATTAAAAAATTACAGAGTAGCAGTCCTAAATGTTCCCAACCTATATCTGTATTATGAATTATTAATTACTGGAGCTCATGTCTGATGGATGCCTGGAATAACTTCATGTTATGCCCAGATCATAGCAACCAAAAAAAACGGCAAATTTCTATTTGATTATTGAATTTCTAAGCAGATTAGTGTAAAATAGTAGAAGAATCTGGATAACAAACTCACAAAACAGTAGCTACAATAAAAAAAATAAGTGCAGCGGTACCACTCATTACCTGCAGGTGGCATAAGTGTTAAAATTGCAGCATCTATTACTCTCCTTACCTGTAGGTGGCGCAGATTAGTCTATTTGTGAGTGCCATCTAAGCACCATACGTTTACAATTTCAAGCTTTCTTTACTTATAATTCATAGGATTGCCTAAATGAAGCAGCTTCTTGGTTTGATAACAGTAATAAACAGAGATGGGACACAAAATAAATAAATAATCTACCATGTGCCATCATTAATCCGCAATATTTAGCATGCTGGGCTGCTAACAGATACTTCATAATGTCTCAGCATTGCTCTCAAAGTGTATGTGTGTATACATGCTTTAATCTGCAGTGCTGATGGGAGAGTAGCTCAGCTGTGGCGTGGCACGTCCATGACCTTGACCATGACCAAGTGTGCGTTTTTACAGAAATAGACTTCTTCAGGCTTCGCTTACTCTACCAGTCGAGTCTCGAGCAAACTGTGATGAGAGGTTTCAAAGACATGCAGACTTACCGTGGTGGTATCTCATTAAGCCGAATTTCCTTGGAAAGCAACATTTCTGCAAATGCTAAGCATTTCTAAGCGCTGGTGTTTCTGTGTAAGCAGAGCAGATTCGGTGATCAGTAATGCAAGAACATGAAAGAGCTTTCTGTGCCAGTATTTTACCCATGGATGCTGATTGGGCAACAGCGTTCATGTTTAATGGCAGGTTTTATGAAGTTTATAAGAGGAGCTGCTTTCACATCAACTTTGATGCGATGAATCATGACTGGTGGGCATCTCGCCAGCTTCAGAGCATTGTCACAGTGCAGTCACAGTATGTACAGCATGTGCTAAGTAGGAGTGCAGCAGCCCTGAAGGTTCCGGGATCAGGACAAAAAGAGTGAGTGCTTGAAGGGTGGCTAATGGTTCAGAAGTGCGGCTTTCAAGCACAAGCCCAAGGTCATGTTTTCAACGACAGCATTTAAAGCACTTCAACTGTATATGTAGACCGTAGGTAAGTGTGGTGATGTGCTGGACTGCATGTTAAACGAAGAAGAAAAGAACAACATATCACTGAGGCATGTCACCGAGGGGGTGTGGGTATACAGGGATAATAGATGAGATTATGCAGCAATTAAAGTCTGCGATCCCTGCGAGATGTTGATTACGTCTGTGAAAACAGTGATTAGATGCTGCCACAGAGTCAAACTCCTCAGCTGCAGCTCAGTTTTGGGTTAAGTCACCTTACCCAGATTCACCCTCATACTGTGCGTGCTTTCTTGCTTGTCAGTCTTCATACTTTCATACTTGGTGTGAGAGACCTGCTTTCATGCTCTGTCTCATGCTCTCCTGCTACCTGAGTAAATGTCAGGCCAATTAAAAAGAAGTTAAAGGCCAGTCTATGATGGAAAGAACAAGCTGTACATTTCTGAACCCTTTCAGGCCAGGAGTTTTTTTTTTTTTGCATGTTGTATGAATGTAAACATAAAACTGAGCAGAACATGTGATATGAAAGTCTAATTCCATAAAGCCGTACTGAATATGTTGCAGGTGGCGCTCTAGAGCAAGCCTCTAACTTTGAGCCACAAGAACCACAGAGCTGAAGAGTAGCCCCCTCCTCTGAGAGGAAATATTTTTGGTACATTTAATGAGAAGTTGTGAGAAGACGAGGGATTTGGCTTTGATAAAGTTGATAATTTCACAGCAGAATTCATTCTTTGCTGGCATTCTCTTCCTGTCAAATTTGAGGGGAGGCATGGACTTACAGTATGTGTCATGCTGCCAGCAAGAGAGACAAGGATTTGGACAGGCACGCCGAAAAACACACATTTTCAGCAGAAGGCAACTGCTGAAAAGGCTAAAAAAAATTAATTATACTGCTGTTATGTTTGTCATGCGTAAAAAAATATTGTAATTGAATATCAAATTGCTGGGCTTTTTGGCTCGTGTCGTGATTTTGTGGTGCGAGACGGACAGCTCTGGTGAAGTGCACTTTACACACACCTTTTAATTTACTGAAATATTCTTTGTCACTTTCACTGAAATGGCTTTCATTGTCACAGAACTGTAGCTGTTACTGAATTCTTGATGATATGAAGGGTCAGAGCCATCTAATTTCTCTCTGTCTGCCTCTCTTTGGGCCTCTCTTTATCTTGCTCCATCACCGTGACTAACTATTTCACTCTGGGTGAGAAGCTTTCTTCTTTCTGCTTTGAGTTGGAGCGACTTCATGTTAGTGGCTATCAATATGTTCTTGATAAGGTGATAGTTTTAAAGTCTTGTAATCAAGATTGCAAAGTTTTGTAAGAATCTACTCTCCAGGGTTTTCCCTGTCGAAGAATTGCAGGACGGCATGCATGCGTGCATGAGTCACACTGACGCACACCTGAGCCACTTACCGAGCCAGTGTTCGCCGGTGATCTTGCCAAATCCCTCACGATAGGACTCCCATCCTCTGAAGAAGTTGACAGAGCCGTCCTCCCTGCGTTGGATCACCTACACAGCCAAGACAGCAAGGCGAGGGGTTAAGGGTCACATGAGATTCATCTCACACAGTGCATTTCATCCTCCTCTGTGATGAGTCATTCTAAGTCCCACTCTTGGTCGCTGAGCTCATCTAGAACTAAACTAAATGAACTCATAAATGCTTGCTCTTTCACAAATGAATAATGCAAACACTCTTCCCACTAAAAAGGCAATTTGTCGGAAGCTAATAAAAGGAATCCATTAAATCTTGACTGACTTTGAATCAAATCGCTATGGAATCTGAATCCTTAATTGAAATCACAGAGAAGAGATTATATTCATAGAACAATAATCCTAAATACACAAAGAGAGATGAAATTTCTATATAAAGCAATGGCGTGTGGAGAAATTATGTGGTAGGGTTTTTTTTTTATGGCAACCCTTGCAGTACGAGAAACAAAGGAAATAATAGCAAATATTTGGCAGTTTAGCTCAGATGTGTGTGCGCGCGCATGTGTGATGGTGCAGCATCTGTATCACCCCATGAAAAACGCTATCCATTAAAAGTGCTGACATACCAAGTGTCAGGCGGAGGATGAAAGGAAATTGGAAACGTGCTCCTGGAGAGGAAATGCATGCAGATGGAAAACAGTCTAGAAATCGCTGTTGGAAGGCTGCATTCATGTTGAAATGACAAAGGAAATCCATGAGACAGTTTATGTTCAGCATGACTAATCCCCTAACATACCATAAGGCTCCATATGGCGCCTTTGCCTTTGCCTTTAACATCCGAACAGAAAAAGAGCAAAATCCTGCAGCGCAACGGCAAAATCTTCATCCTCATCACTTTGATCCTCATAATTGTCGTCATTGTGATCATCTTAATCATCATTACTGGATCATCATCACTTATCAGCACCATCTAGAGACTGTGGGGATCCGTCTTCTCCTCATTCAGAGCTCTCTGCATTGCTCCAACGTAATTCCAAGGATTGATTTCCTCCCTTATTCCAGATACATGATCATCTTCAAACATGAATTCTGTCGTCGGATTCAAGCCCCTTCCTCTCATCAGTGAAGCAGCCTCTCTCGGGAACCTCAACTCTCGGGCGTTTGCAGGTATTTCTACGTCAGTTTGCAAAGATTCCAGGTCTCTTGCATGAGCCTCATCCCTTGCCAGCCTTTAAATCCAAGTAAGACACAATAGCAGCTAAAAATAAATATATACTTTTTTAAATGCAAAGTAATTGCTTAAAACAGCTGGGCATTGTAGTTTTTAGCAAATATTACTCAAACGGGAGTAAATAATGCATTTGCTGTTGGACTATTTTCAGCTGCAGATTAATAAACATTTGATGTGCCAGTTTATTTTGATTCAGTCCCACAAACACCGTCCTGCTGCCATAAATACTCAATAAAGTGGCGGCCCTCATAGTAATGATGGATCATGGCAGCCAGTGTAACTGTGCGGCTCACTGATGTGTTTTTAATAGTTTTTGGCCAAAAGGAGGTCAATGTCACAGAGACTTAAGATATGTCCCTCTTTGGCGAGACAGGAAAGACTTGTTAGTTGGAACAATTCATTGTCTTTTCATGGGATTTGCCGACAACAAGGAAACTATGAAACATCACCTCGCTTGTCCTTTAATCTTTTTACCCCATTATGGGCTCTTTATAGAGCAACTGAAACATACACATGCTTACTGTTTATTCTGCCTCTGAACCCCTCCCCCACAAGTGGTAATAGTGTGTGGAGTGCTGCACAAAGTTATCAATTAAACATAACAAAACAAAGGCATTTATATCAGCTGTTGCATAAGACTCTCACAGGCTTTACCCCAGTCATGGTGCGTTAGACGATCAGACTCGCGTCCCAGTAATCGGTAACGATGTCAGTGGTTATTCTTCATCACTTCCTCAAGCTAACATGGAAATCTAACTTAACAGTTTTGCAGAATTTGACTCCTTATATTACATCTGAATCGGAGGTAAAACTAATTAATATGACGCAGTGACTGACTGTTATTAACTTGAGTAATAATTTACTGTAGTCTTGTGTTACTCATTTACAAATGATTTCATATAAGAAACTGTATCCCCTGTCTACTCAGAGCCTATTGTGTGAGCTGTGAGTAGACAGTAGACTATCTAGTGCATGGTTATATATCATTTCTACAGATTTCGTTAATGTGTGGTATACAATATACACAAATGACGTAATCAGTCATTCATACACAGGGCTCATTTTCACATTTCAATGCTACAGAACAGCTTAATGCACAGATGGAGTAGTGTCAACTGCAGTTAATAAAACAGTACTAATACTGTATACTTATTTCATAACGTATGTGTCTGAGTGAGCTAGCGACAGGGATGCGGCGTTAACGTTATTTTTCTACTTTACTAAGAAGGAGGAGGGACATTTAGTGGCTGAATGTCATCAATAGCACCTTTAACACATGGCATCAAGTATGTTCGTATGACAGCTGAATGAGGTTAGTCTAAGGGAAATGAGATCTCAGGGATTTCATATTCTAGATGTACGCATTGTGATTTTAGTCGCTTGAATGTGCACCTAAGAAAATACACTCATAAATAATAAAGTAATGAATGAAAGTGTCTGGAGTCATGCACCTCTGTAGCACACTGATTATCCTACAGGATGACTTATCTCAGTTCAGTGACAACAACATCAGTGTATTGCATATGTGTATTCACTGGTGATTTTACATTGTCATCCCACACCGGATACAGCGGCTTATAATGAACATGTTCCCCTGTAAAAAGACGTAGATTCATAAAACATGTTTACCTCAATGAAATCTTGTCACAGTGATATTAAATGATATGACTCACAAGGTTCAACACCCTGTTAATAAGGCCATTACTTCAGCGATGTCCCGTTTAATCAACAGACCTTGGGGAAAAGGCTGCAGCACTTGACAGTGGAAACAATGCACCGTCATCATGTTACTGATATGTCAGCGTGGCACTCAAGGACTGTGAGGGAGCTGTGGCCTTGGTTTTTTTTTTTTTCCTTTTAACGGCTGCTGGGGTTAACTGGTGAGATTTACGTCAAAGGCTTGTCGAAAAAAAACAACTCTGTTCTAAGGACACTGCAGTAAAGCATGGTTTCTTTGGATTTAGAGGCCAACTGCAGCTTGAAACAACATTTATGTTACTAAATTCTTTAAGTAATGACCTTTCAGCCTCCTTATCTTACTCGCTCATTCTCTTACTCCTCCTCATTCCTACATCCAAGGGAGCTGAAACACAGAAGACGGCAAACTGAAAACGTTAAAAAGTAGATTTTCCTTTTCATCCATAGTTAATTGTTTTTTTCTCTCTCCCCTGGCACTCACTGCATTAGTAGCGGTTTAGGAGGCAAGAAAATTACAAAAAGTGGCCCCTCAACCCAATAAATCACAAGAAACTTCAGAAAAACCAGGAAAACCAAAGAAAGTCAAACATCTCAGACTGCAGTCGGTGTCTCTGAAAAGATTTGAGACAATGATAACTCAAGCCGCTAACTTTTATTCATATCATCTACGGCCTCTGAGAACAATGCATCGCTCACATTATCACAATGCTGAAAAAGTCAAAAGCCTCTCTAGCTGCATACATACTGTAGAGCCACCTGACATAAGACAAAGAGTCTGAGACTTGAGATGAAAACAATAGAGAATGAATGGAGGTACGCTCTCAAACTACCATTGTTCCTCTGACGCATATGCAGACCCCATCTATTTTACACAAGAAACACAATTATGAGACAAACCCAGCATGTTAAATCTAGGTGCAGTTTTAATCTTCCATTTGGAGGCTCTGGTGTTTCAGGTCAGCATACATGTTTGAAGCTGGCTTTCGTGCCTCAGCTAGCGCCTCACTGCTCTGACAGAAAACCTGAGACACCAGCAGTACCTGCTGCTGTGAGTCACCGCTGCAGCGAGGAACAGGCCGGTGGTCACATGAAGCAGTACTCCACGGCAGCAGGTTAACCAGCAAGCAGTTCACTTCAGATTAAGGTTAACACTCTTGTCTTGCTGGCCCTGCCTCCTTCCATGTCTAGCATCCTTCTAAGACTGGAGAGCCCCTCTGAGGTTTAATTGCATGTTGACCCTGAAGGTCTCTCTGTGTGTGTGGGTGTGGGTGTGTGTGTGTGTGTTCCCCGGAGACGTGGAGCTTACAGAGACTCATTTTCTTTCCTGTTTCAAGAGGGAAGGGCAGCAGTCGAAAGTGCAAAGTGGGAAGGGGGGGGGGGGGGGTTTGGGAGTGCCAATATACTGTATGTGATACATATATGAATACTTGTCTATTGTCTGTGTGCATGTGTACACATACATGCATGTGTTTGCATCTGCTCAATACATGTGTGTTTTCCATGTTTGCACCGTTGCTTTTGTTTGTGAGTGTGTGTCTTTAACCGTATGTCCGTGTTGTACATGCAGGATTGTATAAGTGTGTGGGTGTTAATGTTAATGTCCAACTTTGTAGGTACAGTCAAGACGTTCTGTCGCCCCTGGCCTGTTTTGTCACTGATAACATGCAGGTGAAGAACATGCAGAAATATGCAGCCAAGAGGCAGATAAGCAGGCTGTACTATGTGCTCTGACTCTCACGTCACGGTTACTCAGAGACAACTCGCTCCCACCAACGGTCAGGAAGGAAATGGCAAAAATGACTGTTAGCGCCACAAAACAACAGCTTTTCAATGTTCTCCTTTAAAGAAAGAAAACTCAGCTTCTCAGTGCACCTGTCTATAAATATACATGCATGAACTCTTTCCACTGTGGCTCAAATTCCTGTTTTTTTATTGAGCCCGGGCCACCATATCACCTCACCCGCAGCACGCAGACACAAACACAGTTTCCGCTGGAACGCAGCTGAACATCCCAGCTGACAAATCCTTCCACACAATGTCTGGCTGGAGGGCAGCTCCTCACATCAAAGTTGTTTCTGTCAAGGTCAGAAGCTCACAGACTTGTTATATATGGGCGTGGGGCAGGTGACATCCCAGCCATACATACTGAGAGCTGCAGTTGTGACACAGCAGCCATTTTATTAGAGGTTTGAGCAAGGTCTCAGTGTTTCACAACATAAAGTACAGAACCGTCCAAAAATTGACCCACAAAATCAATAGTGTCTACAGCCTGTGTTCATATTAGTATACTGGGAGCAAACACACTAATAATAGCTAATGGAAGCCAGTGCCGTCACACACATTGAGGCCTAAATGAAAAAAATGCTTTCATGTGATATTGATGTAATAATGCATTATTATTTCAACTCTATGGTACAGTCTAGAAATGTCCCGAGTTGATCTTAAAGATCGGTAATGGGGGACAATGCGGACATATTTTAATGGATGGAAAAAGAAAAAAAAAAGCCGATGAAAATCTAATCCTGTCTTTCCTGTGCTGTGTGCTTTGTCACCTCCGCCTGCCAGTGTTATAGCGCTGCTCTCCTTTACTACAGCGTTCATGTGTGTGTGAATGTGAAAAACTGGCGGCCCGGCGAGTGACTCCGAGTTCAGGCTGAGATGTTCAGTCAGAGAGGCCGGCAAATCCCACAAAGTGGTCGTCTCCTCTCTGGTGGATTGCGCCACATCAGTTTAAGGAGTCGCGTTCTCAGTTAACTTTTCACTCACATCACATCAATAATCAAAGCTTTCTTCTGTCTAACAGCTTTGAACCAGGATCTTTAGTATCTGGATCGAGTAGCTTGTGAAATATAAGGTGTTTAAATGAATATAGGCCACAGCTGTTATTTCCTTCTGTTAGAAAATCTACATTTAAGTGAATGTAAGTATCAGAACAGATCTGGTATCAGCAGATATGCAATATTAAAGGACTCAGATCAGGATTGTGTTTCAGGACATCCACAGTCACCATAGAATCGAAACATTTGGAGCCTCACAAAAGTTTTATCTCTTGCTATTGTATTGCAAAATATTTGTTTGTGTTCACAATCTGTCCAGTAAAAATAAAGGCTGACTCAGGGACACTTCCTCTCATCTTGTAGCTCCTGCTTTCCATCAGCCTTTCTCCATATTGCAGTGTTTTTACTGTATTCCTTTTCCTTGCAGCTCTTAGGTAATTAATTCTTTATGCAGGCGGTTCTATGAGCTCCACAAAGCCTAAACAACGCATCTCTCAAAGACGACTCTTTTCAGATTACCTCCACCGTTCCTGCAGCAGCACACATTCACTATATCAAAGGAAATCGTCAATATGAGGAATTTATTTAATTGCGGAAGCTCACAATGAGAGTTTATGAGTTAGTGAAGACATCCAGAGGACGCAGCGGCATAATTATATCATATATTCTCGCCTTCTGTTTATCTTTCGCCTCAATAGCTTCACTTTCTTCACCTAAACATTTAAGCTTGCACACAAACTTTTTTTTTTTTTGGAATGTTTTAAAAGCTGAAGAATTAAATTATCACTAGTAATACTAAAAATTTTACCAACTCAGTTTTCTTACTGTCCCCACTTTTGAATGTAAAAGTTGGCAAGTTGTGCAGCTGAAGTTGAACTTTCAGATCGCTCTCGATCTCCCACCATACTCTCTGCACAAGCCGTTTTTATTGATGTATGGTAACATAGTACAGCGCATACAGATGAAGGAAAGTACCTTTGAGGGGGAGAGTGGTTGCTGCAACATGTTTTGTCAGAGTGTCTGTGTCAGCACGGCACCATAAACTAAGTATTGACAGTTAAAGGTCTCTTGTACACTCCCCCTCCAGTCAAGTTCTTCAGAAAAGTGAGACCTGTGTTCCACGACTTCCAGGAAAAAAATCTATGCAGTGAAGAATTTGGAAAAACAGCCTGACATGTGTCATAAGCATCCACCACAATGCAACTGGTGAGTGTGAGTTGCCCTTTCAACACCCCAAGTTCATTAAATGGCCAAATAGTGTTAACAGGAAAATCCTTAACGACCATCTCACCCAACACTTGCCAAAGGGCATGATCACATTAAGATCCCTGTAATCTCTGCAGTAGATGAAGGCTACTTAACAAGCTGCCTTAAGCTCTTCAGCAGGATTTCTGTCAACTACTGGGAGCCCGCAGAGCGCACAGACGGACACCCTGACTGACAGACCAGAACACAGGGAAGAATCAACACAAGCACTCCAAAGCTGATTGGGAGAGATTTACAATCTGGCATGTGACTGGGTGGAAAATAGGAAATGTGCCAATAGCTTGTTAGCTCCTGGCATGTAAACACTGAGCACACACTATGTTTATATGTTTGGTGCTTTGGCAACAGATGTCACTGAGCACCGCTGCTCTATACTGACTAACTGAAGATAATTGGTAACATCTTCAGAGAGTGATTAATACATCCGCCGTGAGGGACAGACTGAATTATTACAGAGGAAAAATTGAAAATACAGAAATAAATAAACACACACATCAGGAAATTCAAATTCAGGCACAGCTGTGCATCACATACACAACGAAGTGCAAAGCAGAAATACAGCAGGAAATAAAGAAATAAATGAAGCAAGCTTTGAGGCTAATACAATCAACTCCAGAGGCTGCAAGCTCACACCTCCTTTCATAGATTTAAGACAGATCCGAACAGACTCGCAGAGGAATTGCTAACAATTTGAGTACATTGTTAAGAATATTGATGATATGGTGGCAAATTCAACACTGTCTGATGAAAGCAGTCATAAATCCACAGCAGTCTGCGGAATTGCTATCTTCAAAGAGGACTGCAAACATCTGTTGGTGAATGTTTTATAATCCTATCAGAAAGACAGATGTGCTCTAAACACAGCAGCAGCAAACAAGAACAGAAGGAGAAACACAATCATCCGCAAACACTCGTTCTCGCTCGCTGTCAGACACACACACACACACACACACGCACGCAAACGCGATTTCTGCATTTACATGTATTTAAGTAAAAAGATTATTCCTGGCTTTAAGCAGTAACCTGATTTTTAAAACATAAACAAGAAATCTGGTTTCCTTTATTGGGTTAAGGGATTAAAAGAAACCAGATTAACACAGGTAGATTTTAAATATATATTTTTTTAAATCTGTGCACGACAATGACCCAGTAACGGAAAAAGACTCTAAGATAAGTCTACAGCCACGCTAGCTAGGTCTGTGAGACTCTCGGCACAATGTAACTTCAAGATAAATGCATCAACGGCAATGCTGATGTTAAGCCAATGTAACGTTTACCATGTTCACCGACCTAGCTGAGCACTTTAGCATGCTAATGTTTGCTAATTAGCACTCAACCCAGAGTAGATCTTAGGCTGACGGCAATTGATTTTGCAAGTATTTGGTCATAAATTATTAACGTATTGGACAAACAGAAAGTCTGATTTACGATGGCGCTACAGGAAAAGTCAGGGGGTCACTGTTGTTATTAGAATTCATCCCACAGGAGACATGAATGTGTATACCAAATTTCACAGCAATCCATCCAGCAGCTGTTGAGACGTTTCACTCAAAACCACAAAAGTCAACCTCGTGGTGCCACTTGAGGAAAAGGCAGGAGAGCACCAAAGTCAGACCAGGTATGAAATAGTGGTGCAATTCCATCAGGTAGATGTTGAGATATTTCACTGAGCAAAGGAAACTTTGACATGCTGGTGGCAGTAGAGCAAAAGCCAGGGGATCAGCAGGGTTGTTGGGTGGATATCTGTACAAAACTTCTTGGAAATTCAGGCAATAGCTGCCGAGGTCAGTCAGGACCGAAGGGGTGGACCGTCCATCCGACACCGCCACGCCTGGAGCGATGCTGCTTGCGTGGCTGAGAAATACGTCAAATACAGAAAATACCAGTTGCAAACCAAAATATGCCTGTACCGGCGCACTGCCTATACTACTCCCGTTCTGGGAGTATTGATACACATAAAAGACAAACATAAGTTTCCACAGTGGCATGTTCTGCAAGCACATTTAGTGATTCAGCTTTTATTTGGAAAGATATTCTAATGGGACATAAAACATCCAACTATATTCAGCATAGATCCAGCAGCAGTGATATTACAGGGTGTCCTAGTTCTGTGCTTGCACATGTAACAGAGAGGAAATCTAAAATCACTGAATGGACACAGCTGTCCAACCTTTCCTCATGTAACCCGCTCCCAGGCCCAGCTAATGGCATTGATATCCTAAAGGGCATCTGACACTACCCGCGATAATGCTACTGACACCCCTCATGGCAGTTAATGAGGGCACAAAAAAGATGTCTGAATCCTTGTCGAAAAGAAAACAAAAAAGACAAAAAGCAAGTGAATAAACCAACAGCCGAGCAGACTCAATCGACACATTAGGAAAACAATTATCTTCTGGACAAAAGTTAGATTGCAATCTGAAGTTTTCAATTTCCCTGCCTCGCAAAACATTTACAGATTAGACAACGGGAAAAACATCCATCCTGGATTTTCTTTTTTCCAAACCAATAAACTAACAGAGATGAAATATTGAAGAGCCTGTGAGCCAGATAGAGATCCTGAAAAGCCTATAACGCACACTCTGAAATGCTCCAAAGGCACTCCAAGCCTCTAAAAGAGTGATACAACATGCACACAATCGTACATTCAATCTCAAACTTTTACATTTCAGTTCTTAGCTGAATTGAATATTTGAGAGTGATTGCAGTACTTCTGATAAAAGCACCATTTGATAATGCAGCTCCACACTGCACTCTGATATATCTACTCTCATTCATTATTAATGCCTTGGTCATTTTTAGTCCTTTCCTTTTAACAAATAAAATAGTAATAATAGAAGACATTACCCTAAGCCGCGAGGCTGTATTTAAATGGCAATTGAAATCTCTTTTTGCAGAAACAGGTAGACCACATGCCCAAAGGATTACTTTATCTGAGTGAGGGGCTTGTGTGTATACATATTTTAGTACAAATGTGGGTCTGTAAGCTCATGGGAACACATATCTTTTGTACATAGACATGAAGGCTTCTTTGATTATATGTATGTCCTTTTGGTGTAGTCTAATACACTCTTTCTGTTAAGGTAAGCAGAATGTGTGATGTGTGCGTGTTCGTAGGTGTGTTTTGATGGTGCTCGGGGCCTCGTAATGACAGCTCTTTTATGTCCTTTCTGCCATCATCCCTCCCACCTCTGTGGTCAGACAGTCTCCAGGGCGTGAGTTATGGCAGTGGAGAAATACTGCCCAATTTCCTCTGACAACCATCCACATCAACCTGGACTAATGTCTCTTCTCTTCTCTTCTCTTCTCTTCTCTTCTCTTCTCTTCTCTTCTCTTCTCTTCTCTTCTCTTCTCTTCTCTTCTCTTCTCTTCTCTTCTCTTCTCTTCTCTATCCATTAGTTGTTCGAATAGACTCTAATGACTTAGACTGTATTTACTGTGAGTGAATAGCCCCCATATATATGTATATACAGAGAGAGAGAGAGTATGGTGGCTCTGGGGCTCAAAACACATTTCACAAAACACGACTTTTCCAAAGTGCTGCTGTGTTTTCTGAAATGTTGTCGTGCTTTGACACTCTGGGCCACCGTACAGTAGTTTAGAGTCAGAAATTCCTTAAGTTTCTTAGTGATTTGCAAGTTATTCGTCTGTTATGATTTAAGGCGAGGCTACTTTTGCTGAACAGCGGCCACTGTGGCCAGAAGTGGTAATTACACTTGCATTAAAGCCATAAGATTCAGACCTGTCTGTCTTAAAGTCAGTGAATGTACTCACCAATGTCAGTTACTCAGCACATATCTTAAGTTTGCTTCCATTAGCTAACATTAGCCACCATAAGCTACTGCTCATACAGCAGGGCTGAGTGTCCTGAATTGAATAATAATGCATTTTATTGCTTATGTCGTCAACTGACAGCGTATCATACTTTGCTGTCGTGATTACTGCTTACACCATCACCTCAGCTCTACTAAAGACGCACAGCTGTGCCCAAATTTAAATTTCCTGACAAAAAAGACTGCAAGCTTAAAATCAATCCGCATATTTTACTACAAGCTATGGTATTTATTGTCTTCCTGCTGATATAATGGGCAGCTCCATTAAGCACACCTGACTTGCAAAACAGATCTGGCACATCTTATGAATCTAAAATAAACACCTAGCACTCAGAGGCTATACCTAGCAAAAGACAGCTTTACCTGTAGATTGCTTCTTCTTGTTTATTTTTACTTTTGATGTCTTCACGTCTTCACAATACCCCCATTGCTATATGTGATCTATGAGTCATTCTGCCCTTGAGAACGTTCTTCCCTGTTTTCATGTGATTTCAGTATGCATTATCACTGCATTTGTACAGCCAAGAAAACCTGGGTAACATGCTATACTCGTTACTGCACATATGTCCTTGCCTGCAACACATCAGAGCTATTTAAAACACACATTTTTCTTCTATATTCTTTCCCCAACTTCCTCTCTCTCTCTGGAGGAAGCTGAAGGGCGTGTTGCACGGCTGTGACTGGGGGAAAAGTTCTATCTCACGACGTAAACCATTGAGCAGAACGTATTGATGAGGCAGCACTAACATTTATGTAGGAATATGAGTAATTCATAGTATGGATGAGTGGGTGAAAAAGCTACTACCCATTGCCTGTTTTTAAAAGCTGATTATTTATTTATAAAATTATTTGTGGGTGGCAATACCTGATGGATTATGTGATATTTTGTTGATCTAAAGGAAACCTTCTTTGGGCATCATGGCTATGAATCACAGGCCTTGCGAGTGGACGTACATATTAACATACTCACACAGTCAAAACAAATGTTTGGCGGTCTTTAGTCAGGCGATGTTCACTTCCTAAATCACAGTCCACCTGGAAATGTGCCCATGTGGATGAGCCTCATATCCCACCCTCTTCACGCTCACATTCAACCAGAAATTGTCAATGCAAAGCGCCGCATGAATGCTGATGCATATAAATGAGTCCGCCGATCAATGGTTCATCACGGTGCATCACGGCAACAACCGAGAGGAAGGAAGGACGGAGAAGAGGAATTTCTGCGGGTGAGGTGGAGGTCAGAAAGAAGTTTGAGTTAGAGTTGGATCATATCTTTCCAAACTGAAAGGTGCTTAAGGAACAGTTATGGCTCATACAAGTAGGAAGCACTGCTGGTTTGTGGCTTGTTTACGATGACTTGGATCTATAATCAACGTTAGATATCAAATTAAATATGTGAGATGCATAACAATACAACCTGGTCCTTGAAATGTTCTTAAACGTGGGTCAGAGTTCATGTACAGGTGCGCACTTTCTCAAGTTTGTTTTCACAGATCACGATTTTTGCATGGGGAGCAGCGTGCTCCTCTTTCAGGCCACGTTTTGTGCAAACGCGACGGTTATAAATGAGATCCCTCGTCTCCTGCTGTCACCATTACTTAAAACAGCAGCATTATCCCCGAGGCTCCCTGAGGGCCACCTTTTTTTACTGCAAATACAATTGAACAGAGAGATTTTATCGCAGGTCATATCGGAATTAATGCGTTTCAGCGTGTGGAAAAAACTGAAATTGCTGTTCCCCTTTCGTGCTTTTTTCATCTGTATTTTATCACTTTCTCGCGCTCTCCCCATCAGATTCTAATGTTTCCATCGAGCCCTCTCTTCTTTGTCTCTCCTGAGTCGCACTGTCTCCTCTCCTCCTTTCCATCCCTCTTCTAAGTAACCTCCTCATCTCTCAGTCTGTCTGCAGCAGTCTCTGCAACAGAGCTACGGTATGTCAAAGTATGCTAATAAGGCGGCAGCATATGGCTCATTCCTTATTTAAGCTCAGCCGTCAGACAGACAGTAAGCCACTCAACTCGCCAAGCATCCTGTCTCCCTACCTGCCCCTGCCGGATCGCACCACGCTGATCTCTTAATGAGGATCAAGCGTTATCACAATCAGCTCAACACACCAGGCAGGATAAGTAGCTGCAACATTATCACTTCAATCTGAGCGGCTATGTAAATCCTTTTATAGGACAATATGCATTATACTTAACACTAGCGGGGAAAGGGAGGGGAAGTCGCACTCGCAGTCTATTTCTGTGCAGGTGCAGACACTTTTTAAAACAAACATTGATTCATGCACACACACACACACATAAGCATTTATCCGCTGACAGGCTGGTATGTAGCTCTATTCCATCATGCTGTGCTAAGCACTCTGTCACTCTGACAGTCTCGTTTTATTTGATGATAGGAGGGTACGACCTTGCCTATCTCACAGTTAGTCACCGATTTAGAGGCATACACCCATACACACACAGCCCACTGTCATGCCAATGTAACAGTGACTTGAGTTGAAGTTTGATGCGCATGTGTGTAGTGGAAGTGCAATGTAAAATGGGCAGAATGGGACCAACACATTGAGCTAGTATTATTTTTGTTACACTTGCCAATTATTATTGTAGAAGCACAGTTCAGAGCCGTAGAAATCACAAATACATTTGCATTTGTTTGCAGCCAAAAATTGTGAGCAAAGCTGTTTAGAGGTTTGAGAAACCATTTTTGCAGAAAATACGGGTACATTTTTACACCTTCATAGTATTTTCACACATCTGAGGAAGGAAGTCTTAAAATGTCCATCCTTAGGCGTTTTAAGATATTCATCAAAATGTTGTCAGCAAGGCAGAATCACACCCACAAGCTGAAGGAAGCTAGCAGATGCTGTCCTTATAACTAAGTGCAGTAGATGTATTTTTCCCCTTTAAGGACGTGGAACACCTTTCATGCTAATTGCATCATTTTGCGTGACATGAAAAAAACAATGAGTCATTGTACAGAATCTGCAAATCAATCCTTAAATAGTTGCGGATGGATTCCAAAATCAGCCCCTGGATGCTTCACTGAAATATGTCACAACCTGTGATGGATTCATGTAGCTGGAACTTCAGACTCTGTTAAGTGTTACAAGTCCTTAGTTCTCCATTAAGAACTGCTCTGCTCTCCCCGAGGACTGCTACAGTACACTCCAGAACAAAGGGAAATAAATGGTTCTAACCAGTAAGATGGTGTGTGTGTGTGTGTGTGTGTGTGTGTGTGTGCTCTTGCAGTAAAATATATCTAAACCACACTTCCAAATATAACTTCAAACAGCTCTGTGTCAATGTTTGTTCACCTCCCTGTCTCTCATTCCCAAAAGACAAAGCGCTTCCAGTATACAGTCTCACTTAAACAGCTATGTTTACTTTAGCAAGGCCAGCGAGCTGACAGATGTTTGATCAAGGAAAAAACAGACACTTAAAGAAACTCTGTCTTTTTCCGTGTCACCTTTTTAGAATACAAAATCCTCTCAGAAATATCATTATACAAAGACAAGAATGTAAGATTTAGAAAAATCGAAACATAAGCAGGTCAGATTCACCAGCTATGACGGGAAAAAGTTTCTCTTTTTTGAGTTTGAGGCACAATGACAACTTGGTTTGCACATAAAAAATGGAAGCTGTATTTTTATGAGCTGGCTGTACGTTTCTTGCCCATACAGTGCTGTAAGTCATCCCATCTTTATATCAGGAAAAACATCTCAGCATCAGCGTATATATGAGATTTATGATCAGTTGTCAGCAACAGCTTTCACATGGTTTTGAATCCCTACCTTTGCGATTATGGCGCCATTTATTTAGCCTGCTAAACAAAAAAATGTCACCATGATTCATCAGATGCGTGCACTTCTCTTGTGCCTCTCGGTGTTTGTTTTATTACCTTTCTCTGCATCGCTCGTCTTTATTCATTTCTCTTTCTGCACTCTACCTGTTGACATTCCCTTCTTCCATGCGACTAATTAATATTCTGCCTCCCCAAATGAAAAGCGAAGCATGAAACATAATGGACTGTGTTCAAACAGGTCCACGCGAACGTTGTGCTTAAGATCTCCTCGCTGCTTTGTGATGAAACTTTGATGAGACCTTTTCAGATTGATATATGAGATTCCTAAGGCAGTACAACTATCATCACAGCAGGTGCTCAGAAAAACATCATTGAACCTCGTGTACTGCATGACTCTGATTTGAATGTTGCAGTTAGAAAAAATCCTGCTCAGTGACTCTCAGTCTTATTTCTGGGTTATTTAGTAAATAAAAGCAGATTTGTAAAAAGCAGACATTGTGAAAAGGCTTTCAGTTTCCCCCTTTTCATCTTGATTATTACCTTGGTGAGAACGTAGCGACTGAGTGAATGCTTCTATTTTCAGTGGATAAACACAGCTTAGGAGCTTTGTGTCTGTGCGGCGACTCTAATGCGTGTGTGTGTGTTTACGTCTGACTCACCGTCCAGCCTCCTCCGTCTGTGGTCATGTCACAGTAGACCTGGAACCCCGCGGGATGGTGGACAGGGAACACGGAGTAGATGCCGTCCTCTCGCTGACCACTGGCGTACAGATCACCGCAGTCACGGGGACGCGAGCCTGGGGAGAGGTGAAAGCAGGGAAATGAGGTCCCTTGCAAAGGGAAGGAACGCTTGGAGCAAATCAGTCGTAAAGAGAAGATGAGAAAAACATGAGCTAACACTTGTTTACAGCCATACACTGGAGACGCACATATCAACATGAAGGAGCGGCCCTGGGTGTTGTCAAGTCACCCTGTCATAATGAAATGTCAAAATGTTAGCTTTACTCGGTTTTGTTAACTATTTTCCAGAAAGGACGGCCCTGGAAAAGGCAATGAGGAGGTAGAGAATGGCTGTGCTGAGAGGGAAGACACAAAAAAGATAGATGATGAGATGGATGGGCGGGTGATGGATGACACGGCGGGATAACGGAGTCTTAAGTGCGGCGGAGATAAAAAAAAGGCGGAACGCGAGTAGGTCGAAATGAAGACAGAAAGGCGCGAGGGTGGAGCGCCTACGTGACGCCGCAGAGGGAGAAGCAGATATATAGAGACGGAGATTTGAGATAACACTGGATGTAGGGATAAAGGAGAAAACAAGACATGTGGAAGTCAGAGAGGAAGAAGTATGGCTTAGTGATGAGACATATACATTGGAGTGATAGAGAAACAGAGGCAGCGAGGGTGGAGAGAGTATACAACAGACAGACAGACAGAGAGCGAATTCAGGAAAAGTTAGTGCCGAGAAGACGAGGCAGAGGCGGAGAGCTTGTAAGCTACAGCAGAGCAGAACAGTAGCACCCTTGTCTGTGAGTGTGGAGCCCGTCTTACACAAGGGATACAAAATCTATTCCCCAGGAAGCAGGAGAGGGGCTCTGTGATGGGGACAATGCCATGGATTATGCATGCCAGCCTCCACCAGGTCAAAACCTCTGAATTTAAAACAGCCGGCAGAGTTCTTGAAAAAGGCCATTCAAGATTTTTTTTTTACAGTCCCTACACGATATGGAATGTTTCATCTCCCCGAAGCTTTTCCGTTTCTCTGTGTGAGCCTCGACTACTTAGCTCCGACTTTCATCATCATCACACATAAATGGTAGAATTTCCCAGTTCTGCTTTTCATTACAGGAAACCGAAGCTGTCTCGGGTTCCATGGGACATTAAAAAAAGAGGCCATCATCATTATTTAAGAATTTGGTCCTCTATAACAAGGGCTTTCAAAGTTTTTCAGTTTAATGATCCCTTACAGCAGAGAAATTGTTCTTCCGAGGACCCCCACTGCGATCAGACTGATACCCCAGGTCCATTTTAGCCTGGCTTGCTTTGGGTTTTTGGGAGTTTTTTTTTGCACACAATTTAACACAGATTCTGATTTTTGGTCCTTTATCATATGCTAATTTTCTTCACATTACGTACATTTCCATTTCAGAGCTGAACAACAGTGTTTAGCGCATTCTCAGGAAAAAAAAAAAAATCTGATAGCATATGAAGAATCACAAAGACTGTCAGAGCCTCTTATTCACTCAGCGCTCTGCTGTGGGTCATTAGCGCCTCCTGCCATCACCTGGTTTCCAAACTCACCTGTGCACCTGTTGCCAATCCTCTAATCAGCTCAACATTTATACCAGCCACTTTCCCACAGCTACTTGCCAAATTGTTGCGCAGTGCTGTCTGTTTCTGCCTGCTATGACCATTGCAAAGTGTTTGGCCCCATTCACACCTGGAAACAATGCAATGATTGACTCTCATTAAGTTTTAAATCACTTCTTGCAGAGGAAGAACTGCTATTTATTGCTACTATGTGTATCTTTTACTAGGCCTGCTTGAGGAAGATTTCTGCTTTTTAAGAATGTGGCCGTGATGTAGAGCTTGCTTTTACATCTGGGATCCAATCACAATGCAAGCCACACTACCTTGCCTTAACATGTTTTTTCTTTATCCAGGTTGGATATTGGGCAAATTTCAAGTTAATACCAGTGTAAACAGTATCTTTGCCTGCCTAACATGCTTCCACACTGATCTTGTGTTCATGTCCATTGCCTGCAAGCCTTTGCGTTCCCACCTGTCCATAGATCCCTGTTTTAAAACCACTGCTCCTTCATAATCTTAGAGCTTTTCTATGTTTTCTTACTGTCAACAAAACCCATGAAAAGGCCAAAACCATGAACGCATCTGTCTCTCAATATTTGACATTCTGAACTTTCTGGTTCCTTCTGAAATTACAAATGGGCTAAATAATTGCCCAAAACAGCAAGGCACGGTAATGGTTTTTGTTTAGCAACCAGGAGTAAAATGTGCATTTGCTGGCGGTGGATCTGGTGCATTATCGAGCAGCAGGATGTGGGATTGACTCAAAGCAACGCTAGCCTTCATGGGAATAAAGGAACACGTCACCCAGTGCAACAGCGTGGCTCACTGATGTGTTTTTCAAAACAGCAACAATGGACGTGTTTGGACAATGAAGGTCTAGAGTAATAAGCTAGACTACGTCAGGCTTTGGATGCAATGACAGTAATTGTCAGTAGGATCATTCATTGGTGTTTTGTGTCTTTTCATGGGATTTGTTCACATGAGAAAAATACAGCCACACTCTTTACAGCAGACTGAGTTACTAGAGATGTGCATACATTCACGTTGAGATGCAACCTTTAAGGACAGCATCTCCTCTGAATCTCATCTGTTTGGTGACAAAATCCTTAGTTGCATAAACCCTTCAAAGAAAGTCACTCTGACATCGCAGGCACTGCACAGTAGGAACTGAATTCATTGAAATGCACCATGTCTCCGGCTTACACTGCTCATCTAGTGGAAAGCAATGTTTCCAAGCATGCACATATCCAGTGTCTTGTTTATTTATGTTTTGGCTCTCTCTCTCTTTTGTTTTAAAATGCAACACTAATGAAAATGAATAATTAATGCCGCAGCAGAAATAACATTGATAAAGGACTCTACCACGTGTCAAGCCGACTTGCATGTTTACTGCTGACAACGGAAATGGACGTTCACTTGTAAATCATTTCAGCTGCAGAGCCACTGCGCAACAGCACGGCAAAGTCAGGCAGTCCAAGAACTGAAAAGTAGGACTTCTGCAGTGGTTTCATCCAACTCAGAAACCCTGTCAGAGCTGAGAAGGGCTTCACTGCTGTCAGGTTGGGATTCATATAACTTTGAGAATCTAATATGTTCTTATGGGAATCCAATGCAAACAGCACAGAGATGAATAGTTCAAATATTCACAGGCACAGCGGGACTGAGAGGCAGTCAAAGATATTCATGGTTGGGCTTCTACTTAAACACATATACACACAGCTGTGCAGAGATATTGAAATTGTGCTGTTGTGTATATACAGTTTTTATTTATTTATTGCATTGTAGTATGATTAATATATTAGAGGGCCAGTGACTGGTACACTGACCATATGTCAGAATTAACACTGAATCCAAATGGATACATGTGTTAGTGGCGTATCAGTGCATGTGCCATATTTTCTGTCATTCTGGTGAAGCATGATGCAGAATGCTAATAGTGAGAGCTGTGATTACTTAAAAGATAGCCAAAAGCAAGCTAACCCACACAAGAATTCTTAAATAATAAAAACAAGGATATATTACATAATGAATGTACACGGGCATTTAGAGAAGATCTCTTTTGTTATGAGCACTGTTTTTTTTTTGTTTGTTTTGTTGCCGTCGTTCTCGAGCTCACTGCAGATGCCTTTGATAAAATGTCAAGGCTGTGCTCCACAAAAACACCGACTTGCCGCTGGCTGCTTTGTTAGAGTCTGTCCTGACTGTAGCTTAGAGGAGCAAAAAGTGCAGAAACCTTCAGAGAACTCCATTTCAAGGAGGATTTGGTGGAGTATATATAAACATCCACATAACATGGAGTTAATCCTAAACATACTGGCTTCTGTGTGTGCGTATTTTCATTTTACTGTATTTGCTATTATATCATATGATACAGAGACCTGAGTAAAAGTGCTTTCAAAGAATCCTGCGAGGCAAACCTTGGGCAGAGAATATGTGAAGCGCTGTCCATGGTGCTGAACCTCGCTGCTGGTCTCTTACTCTGACTGCTCTAAAGATTTGCCCTAACAATTGCACAGCTTTAGCACATCTGTGCTTTAAATAGGTCAATTTGTGGATATCTACATGAAACATGCCAGAAGACGAAGTTCCTGTCAAATATAAATCAAATAACAGAGAGTCATTCCCAGAAACCTCAGCACTATTGTCATTGCAAAATAGTTATTACAGCCTAATTGGAACTGGAATTGGAACCATGGCTCATTTTAATTAGCTAACTCCTGGCTCTATATAAAAGGTAAAAGCCACAAATTGAGCCACAAAGGGAGCTTGTCTGCCACTGCAAATAATAGCTATTTAATATTTAGCCGTTATTTCATCCTCCCTTGCATCTATAGAGGCCAGGACAGTATAATGAGATGTCAGGTCAGGTATTTCTGCTGTGAGGAAAAGAGTGTGTGTGGAACTACTGCTCTTTTAAGAATATTCAAATAACATTAGTCGAGGGGAAGGCCGTGGATTCTTGACAGATTCAGCGCCATGGACAGGACTGAAATTAAGAATGATGAATTTGATGAAATGAATTTGGCTTCAAATGAATTTTTTATGCTGTCCTCCTTTGCCCACAACATTTAGAAAGGCACAAGTAATAGAATGAACACATGAAATGACAGATTAAGTAAACACGGGCATATTTTGATGTACTCTCTCACATCACTGTCTCTGGTGGCACGATGGAAACACTGTTGCCTCACAGCTAGAAGGCCCCGGGTTCGATTCCCACTGTGGGCGCCGGGGGCGTGTCCTCCACCATGCCTTCGGTGCCTGCTGCTCAAGGAAAAAGGGGCCTTTCTGTGTGGAGTTTGCATGTTCTCCCCGTGTTCAACTGGGGTATTCTTCTTAAAAAACCCCCACTAAAAACATGCAAGAAGATCACCACCTGACCAATGGTGGCAGAAGAAACTGAGTCCCCGGGCGCCGGTCGGATGGCAGCCCACCGCTCCTGGTCTGCCGCGGAGGATGGCGATAAGGATGGGTTAAAGGCGGAGGACAAATTTCACCAAATTGCATGGCGTGTGAGAGCATGTATGTAGTTTGTGTGACAAATTTAAACAATTTCCCCTCGGGGATCAATAAAGGAATCTGAATCTGAAATACGAAATAAAGGTGATTGTCCCTCTGATTCTTCTTGTCAAAGAATAATAAATGCGAGCCATCAGCATGAGCATGACGTCCATCCCACAGCCCAGTGTGCTGTCACTGAATCTGCTTTGCACGACAGCTAATGAAAAGGTCTGCATATTTCAGTAACCTCATATGCCCAGAAAGACAAAACTGATTTTCATCTCAATAATTTATGTGCATTTTTACTTTGTTTTCAACTTTAAGAGTTAAACCGCTGACATTTAATTGGCTTTACTGAACAGTTCGGACTTCTTTCCCGTATAGCGTTGGCACAAACGGTGGAACTTCTCATGCAGGAAAAAAAAAAATATTAATAATGAGCTGTAATCTCCGACAGACAGCTGACTGAGCTGGACACCTGTTTCCAGGAGGCTCAGTAGAAAATAATGAGAACAGGAGCAGCCGAAGAGCCAAACGTCAGCAGCCACAACAGGATTGACGTAATCAGCAGTGCAACCTTGTACTGGATGCTGACTTCACCATGTTATACAGGAATGGATTTTGAAAATACATTGAGCTCATGCATAATTATCCCTTATTACAGACACTTTAGCAGACATTTTCCCTAATCAACATAATAACCCAAACACGTGCATGATCTAATTAAATGCAAAACAATAGCCCTGCAATAAAATATTATTTCATCACATTCTGTCTGTAGAGTTTTTCAAAAGTGATGTTACCACAGAGCTCCTTGCATCATATTGTGATGAGGTGCTTTTGTAATTTTAGTCTCCCCAAATAATGTGCATACATGGGGGGAGAATGCTATGAAGCTCACAAATTGACTAATGACTTCCTCAGCAATGGGAAACAGCACTGTTTCGGTCTCTGTCGCTGCTACCATTAATATAGAGCCAGAAGACAACAAATTAAAACGGAGCTTGAAGAAATTATTCCACAATTGAGCTTCAATGCCGACTGCGAGATAACAATTCTGCTAAGGGATAATTTCTCTATCAATTGATTCATAATTTATTGCCACCCACAATTCTGCCGTGTTGCAAGTAGCTGTTTACTGATTGCTTCAGATAATCTGGTTAAGGAAAGGAAATTCTGGAAGGCATGAAACTGTTTCAAGCGAAACAGACGACTGGCCCTCCAGTGCAGAGGTTCAGCGCCACGGACAGCACGACAATCAGCCCAGGTTTGGTTACTCCAATCTTTAAGGTCTGACTAAGTGGTAGTAATACAGCTCATAGTAGTACAAGCATAATAATTGCACTATACATAACATAGAGCTGCAGCATTTGGTACGCCTACATTAAAAATCACATCTTGTATGTACTGTTGCATTAATCCACGGATACGTATAAGGACATAAAAGCTGATTCAAACCATCATGAGGAGCAGGTAGGACTTTCAGGAACCAGCAGCAGATAGATAGCAGGTGTGCCGGCTAATTGCTCAGTTGCATATTATGCCGTTGATGTCACAGGCCTGAACAGTTTCTAAGATAGGATATTAATAAAACGCCCAAATGCTTCATGCAAAGGCTCCTGAGAGCCAAATTAAACTAAAAGCTTGAAAACATACCTCGGTTACGGTACTTCTGCTCTTCTTGAACTCCTAGTGCGTGACCATGTCCGCATGCTTGTGAATACGTGAAATTTGCTCCGCTCACACAAAAATGTGAACTCTGTCTTACTCTGTTATTGTGTGCTGTATGCAACAGCCTTGGCTCTGTGCTCCTTGGCTACCTATGTGAGGCATGTCCAACAGGGGAATGCCATGAGGTATACTGTGCCTGGTTAAAAGCCTTCCAGTGGGATGATGCCTGAGGCCTTTCTCTGCTTCTCAGCAACAAAGCCCGGTGGACATGCAAGTTATTTCCCATGTACAGTAGAAAAATTCCACATCCCGACCAAGGCCAGTGGATAATGTGGATGAGATGTAGCCAAGGGAAACACACTGATATCACCAGGCGAGATTGGGTTGAATGAATATGCGGTAAGATGGATGACAGACAGACCACACTGGAATAGAATTTTACAGACTAATGGAGTCCGGCTAACAGAGGATGGGATCACGACACTGGGCAGAATACAGTGGTAGAAGGTCAAAACATACAGGTAGCCAGTGATGTATAAATTCTTTATACAGTGACAGAGAGACAAGCTCAATACCAGACAGACAAATCTACAAAGACGGCTCCATAGAGTCAAGCCACGCCTCATTTCTCTTACCATTGGAGCAGCCCTTGAGTCGGGCCCCTCTGACTGGCGCCCTCTGCAAGTCAGCCTTGACTCGCGCCTTCAGGCCCACGTTCTCCTTCTGCATGGCGTTAAGAGCATCACTCACTGAGTTCACTACCTTCACCATGTTGATCTGGCTGTCTGACAGCAGCTGCAACACAAACACACAGTGGGAGAGAGGAATACACATTACAAACAAGCAGTGCTTTCCATTCCTTTCATGACATTATAAAAATCAGACATGTAAAACCTTCTTAAAGCCATAATCCTTCAGACATCATGTCAAAAAACAATTTTTTGATACTATTTTTGGCTGCCTTTCATTCAACTATAACAATTAAATGTGTTTACACTGCTTAGTTGCCTCTCTATTTATAAGTTTAAGTCCAATAACTCTATAAATATTGGATTTGTATTGAGAAGTTCTTAGCATTATAGTAAAGATAGTAGTAGTAGTGATAGTAAAGATCATTCAAAACATAACGGTCATAAAGAAATGCACCTACAAGAAGAGACTAATTCTCCCCTTTAGAGTGCTCAAGGATGATCCACCATCTGACATTCCACTTTCAAAACGTATGAAGTCACTGGATCTGTTTCACAATGTCCATGTTCGTGTAATGTGTGTCTTCTGGATTTAATTCCACGTTGATAGCTTGTGGGTGCAGTGCTTTTCAGCCACCAACTCAGACGTCAGAGCATCCTTGAACGCGCCAGCAAGGACAGTTTCCACAGAAGTCTCGACTGCATGACCATGTGATGACAATGTGACTTTGAAAAAATAAGTTGGGAGGAAAAAAAAATGGACGGGCTGCAGTGAAGGAGGGTAAGCTAAAAAGTTTTACTACTCTTTGGAAAATAGTAGTAATATATCTTATACTCAGATTGTAGTTAATGGGCTCAAACATACAGCATATAATCACTGGTACAGTATAATCATTTAGGGACCTTCAGAAACACTGCCCTGTGTAACAAAGACACCACATGGTACCCTATCCCATAATGCACCCTGGCGAACGCTATGCAATGCAAAGATCCCTGTGGGAAGCCTGGTGATGAATGTGTGTGCTAGGCTTTGCAGAGAGCAGGGTAACCTCTCTCGTCTGCTGTGGTCACTTCCTTACCCGCAGCCCTTTGAGTGCTGTACATTGCAGAAAGGTTGTTTCCACATATTGCCCTAGTTGGCCAACACCTATGCACAGCCAGGTGTTGAGCCCCACATGCATATGCACACTACACTTCTGCCGGCGTGATAAATATTCTTGCTTCTCCTTATGTTCACACGAACTCTCTCACTTAATGTCTTTCATCTTCCTCCACTCTCTCTCCCATATACACACATGCACGTTCACAAGGACCTGCAGTGCTCAAAGTCATATATAAGGGAATGAGAGTCTTCTATCAAAGGTATGTCTCTGCAGCTATACTCAGGTATTAAAACTGCATTACACAGAAACCCCAATGGCCTTTCGCTGGCCTCAATAACTATGCAACACACCTCTGAGGCACAGCAAGCTGCACTGCAATCATATTACGTGGACACTGAGGCTTTAACCCACACACACAGGTGTAAATAACACATTTATGTACCTACATGCCCACATGCTTGTACACATAAACAACCACATGTGCGCACATGCAAAGGGCCAAAGCAAAGGGTTTTTTTTTTGTTATTTTACAGAAGACTTGAAAAGGTTTTAGCGCTATTTAATAAATGCGTTTGCCTCGAAGTGTGATCTCTCTCGTGCGCAAAGTTGACATTACCTCCAGTGTTGACACTTCATTGAAATACACACTGGATGTTTGTAGGGTGCGTGTTTATGGGTGTGTGTATGTGTTAAATGGGAGAGACAAAAACAGAGGAGTCTTAATTCTAAGCCTTGACTGACACATCAATTAGGATCATGGTGTAATTAGCTTTCATTAGACAGCTTTAACACAAGGAGCTGTGTGTTAGTGAGTCAAGCTTTAAACACAAGGTAATTTGGGTGTTTTTTTTTCCACATCTGTAGCAGACTCACGGAATGGGTTAGATTAAAATTTAGATTAAAAAGAGGTTCCCCTTTAAATCTCATGTGCACGATAATGTGAAGCGCATTCAAAATGAGGCTTTTTTTGAGTTGTTGCTGCTTAAATCCAGTTTGGCTTGACGTGTCTTAACTTAGCTGCATTAAACATGACCGAATTCTGTTGTCACAACGCACAACAAAGGCGTGCTTTTGTTGGCCTTCATCAGATGTTCCAGAGGGTAGAGACATGTTCCCCATGGGGCAGAGTCACGGAGCAGAGAGGAGTTGAAAGGCTGGAGCTGACAAGTTAAAAAAGTCATTCAGTCACCATCTGCTTAATACAACATGTTCACCTCGCAGACAGCGGCTGTCTCTTCAGCTGGAGCCAGGAGAAAATGGGAGATGTGAGAGGAACCATCGAGAAGTCGCCCTCTCTTTACTCTTGACTGCAGCCCTTTCAAGTTGAAAATAATTCAAACCCTCCAGCACATTTGTACTATTCCAGGACTTCACTTAGAAATCCATGTATCCAATGGGTTTGAAATGCAATGAGAAAAACCTCCAGCAACTGTTCTTTGCTCCCTCCCTGTCAGTGCCTAGAGTGGGCTGGCAAACAGAGGCTTTAATGACGTTGAGGCTAAATGATGATGAGGACGCAAGAGCAATTTCTTGTTCCTCGCAATCCGACTGTAGGAATATTGCTTCTCCAATTTGGCTCTGAGGCATCCTGCTAGAACTGAAACAATCAGTCGAGTGATCAATTAGTCCATCAACAGAAAATCAATCTACAGCTATTTTTATAATTGACTTATTGTTTTAGTCAAGCAAACTTCTCTTGTTTCAGCTTCTCCAGTGTGATGATTAGCTGCTTTCACATCATTGTAAATTGGATATGCTTGGACAAAACAACCAAATATGTCATCATGTGCTATGAGAAACAGGAACGGGCATTTCATAGACTAAGCAGTTAATCGATTAACTGAGAAGATAAGCAGCAGATCAGTCTACAGTGAAAACAGTCATTTCTTGCAGCCCTGAATCCTACAGGAGGGCAGATCCCAGACAGAAAAAGTCCTGCCAGACGGGGAGTTAAAAAAATGAATTCATGAAGTTGATGTCAGGCGTCCACAGGGCTCAGTCAACTGATGGTTAACCTCACCCTTTGTTATTGTATTGCACTTTGCCAGCCGTGTAGCTCCCAGCCACCTCTCCGCTCGCATCCTCACATCCTGCAATTTAGAGAACTCTCCCTCTTTTTTCATCTTTTGACAGCTGTGATGCAGACACACATCTTTATCCGTCTCCAACTCAAGAGTGTCTGGGTGGCCAATTGTCTTCCGTGTGTGTTGTGTCATGGATGCAAATGAGATTTTTTGTTTTTTTTCTCAAAGAAAAATGCACAGTTTGAATGCAGAAAGTAAACTAAAGACACCGCTATGGAGTCATAAATACTTGACCTACTGTACAAAAATTCGGCACAAATGTTAGCGCCTCACTCACTTCATAACTCTGATTAAACAGCCAGAGATCCTCGACATATAAGAGGCCTCTGAGCAAAGAAACAATGAATAAAAGATCACCCCGATGATGGACAGAGCCTTCACACATAAAGGGAATGTTTTCATAGCAAATCAGACTCATATCATACAGAGTCTCTGATCTTTGATCAGGCTTTTGATTTTGTCCATGTCTGCTTTAGTGTGTGTGTGTGTGCGTGTGTGTGTATATATATGTGTGTATGAGTGGGTAATCCAGCTGTGCAATTAAATCAATTTAGCAATGAAACAAAGTGATAGGATGGCCCTTTAATGTTTCTGTGCACTTACTGTTCACGTCTCACTTGAGCAACAGTTTGTCTCCATAGTATTATTTTACAGTATTAAAGAAAAAACAATTAATTTCCTCTGATTTATTTGCAGAGTCATAAGCTGTCTCTGAAGGTTGTTGCCCATGTTGCAGGCAAATGGCTGATTGTTACTATATTTTCCTGTAATTAGAAAATAACATGTTTTTAAGCATCTTTGTACGGCCCTGTATTCTAACAGTTTGGACCCTCCACAACACTGATATTCTTCATTCCTTTTGAATTGGTGAGCTTTGCTAAATCGAATAAGGTTTTCCATATTTTATGAGACTTTTAGAAACACTCTTATGGAGGTTTATCTGTATCACGTCACTGGCTGAAATGCTGCAACAAGCACTCTGTGAATCTGACTTTATCAAGTCCTCCAAGGGCTTTCTTTTGACCAGAATGAACATCTTGTGGCAATATGGTTTTCTATTCTACAGAAGCAGTGGTTCGCTTCTAGATCCTTAACAGAGGTTGCGGGTGCCACTTGTCCAAGACATTAATATTCCACTGGCACATAATTCAGTTTAAGCTGTGACCTGTGGTTCAAGGAAATCAGTAAGTCATGCTCTTCCTCGCAGCCTCTACCTCTTTGCAGTCTTTTCTGTGGTCAGACATTGTAGAAAACTGAATGTCAACTCAGTTGAAGACGTGAACTATGTCAGCTGGACTTCTGGGGAATCCAGCCCCTCCATTTTTTATGCTGCAGGGTTGCACGAGTGCAGGTCATAAAGCCTCCATGCTCACCCCAGATAGTGGGCTTTATACATGGTTACCTACATTGCCCATGCCCATGGCTGCCACTGGTAAAAAAAGAATGACATTAATTGCTTTTAATCTAATATGTACCACCGACACTCGTTTGCACTTGTTACCATGAGAAAGGTAAAAGGAGAAAGCAACCTGAGAGCAATTGAGGAGACAGACTTTAGCAGCACAGGGATGTGAAGATGTTAGACTAGAACTACTTTGGATTTTGTGTTGATTTTGCATAAACTGTGATCTTGAGCTCATGCTCCTTTTTGTAAATAGAGTGACACAGTTCTTTTAATGTCAACAAAAAGCAGCTCAAACAGCACACCTTTTTTAGACTTTGACATACAACTCTATCAGTGAGGCAAAGGCAAATGTCACGGAGTTATTGGTTTCTAAGGTGCTGACGGACTAATATTTCTGTGTTTTTGTTTGACTAGTTATCTAGAGGTGGTCTGGTGGGTTGATATGTGTGTGAGTGTGAGGACTGGAATCCGTTTAGGTTTAGGTTGTATATAGAAATCATGAATGTGAGGAGGTGAAGCCATGCAGAGGCCCCAAGGGTTCAATTCCTGGGCCTCTAACATTCAGGGGTAACAGAAGGACACCAACACTGTGGGTCACATTTGGCAAATATTAGCCTGACTTAGAAGCAAACACGAGCAACATGCTGCACCTTGTCCATCACGCTGAAGCCTAATCATCAGCTAAATGTATTTTTATTCTGTATTCCTACATTTCATTGGTCTTCCCATCCGTGTGATTCATTTGAATGCAAATGCGTGTGCTTTGGTTGTACCTTTTCTATTTGAAGCGGTCGCTGTAAAAAAATGAATATGTCGGTTTGTGAAGAATCAAAACACATTGGTCCTAAAGCCACTGTAATCAGATTCTTCCGCTTATCTCCTCAGGGGCATTTTGAAGGGTTTCTCTCTACATATTCGGCAGGGTGAAACTGTTCTTCAGGGGGCTGAGCTGCACTTGGAGCCATTACTAACACTGGCACAGTCAGCTCTGTGTCATCGTATAAATCAGAAGTCCTGGCCACAGGTGGCCCATAGATCACACAGTCACACCACGGTGTCAGGCAGAAACAGCGGATGTGCACACCACATGCCTTGCCTCCAAAGAGGAAATCAATCACCTGGAGGGCTTGGGCTGCCAGCACCACCTCCACTTAGCCTCAGTGCCCACTGCACCATGCCATGCACACCACATTTAACAGCAGTAAAGGCATGAGCGTAATTGCCACGGGGGACCAGAGGACACGTAGCCCTCAGTACAACTCCAATTGCAAAAAACAGGCAGGCTGTGGAAACACAAACTGAATGCACTCATTTGCAAATGAGCTGGGCTCCCAAACCCATGTATTAATATCCTGTATACAATCATGTGTTCACAAAGTGGTGAACCTCGCTCCATCCTCGCTCATGAACGACTGAGCCTTTCCAGGATGCCCCTTTCATACCCAATCATGATACTATCACCTGTTACCAATGAACCTGTTTACCTGTGGAATGATCCAATAACATCTTTCCCAGTCTTTGAAAGGTGTTGCTGCATCAGATTCAGAATAAGCAGATATTTACCAAAACCAATGAAGCTGATGAGGTCAAACATTAAACACATTGTCTTTGTGCTGTTTTTTAATTGAGCATATGTCAAAAAGGACTAGCATATCTTCACATTCTGTTCTGTTTATGTTGCACACAGCGTAGAAAACTTTTTTAGGAATCAGGGTTTTACGAAAGAGGGAAATTTGGCTAAAAATTTTTAGCCATCAATACACATTCAAGCTTATATTTTTCTGTGTTTATTTGTGCTCAGTCGGGTAGAGACAGCATTCATTGTACTACGCGTAGCAGCGTATCACAATACAAACAAATGAGGAAGGTATGTGTGCATGAATATGTGCATATATGCTAAAAAGAGACAACAGAGGCAGAAAGAGAGTGGACTGATAAGAAGCCGGATCGAGGTGAGCACCAAGACACTGTATTACTCAAAAATTGTTGACATGTCTCATGGTGTACTGAAGTCCATTTTTTCAAAGTTTCAAAGAAAAAAGTTTGTAGAAAGTGACCATATCACTAGCAATTAAGTCGAGGCCTCTGTCTCTCTTCGCTTCATTCGAACTAACACTGGTTTTCCTGAATAACAATGACGCTGGTTATCATTGGTCTCTATTAACACTGGGGTTTCCGGCTACAATGCTATACGTTTACACATCATCAGAACATCATCAGAACTGTGAACGGCGTATTGAGATGAGCTAAAACGGTCAGGTGAAATATTGGTTACAGAGACAAAAAA
Source organism: Chaetodon trifasciatus (assembly GCA_037975065.1). Taxonomy (NCBI): domain Eukaryota; kingdom Metazoa; phylum Chordata; class Actinopteri; order Chaetodontiformes; family Chaetodontidae; genus Chaetodon; species Chaetodon trifasciatus. Next base: position 5,089,593 of record JBBMOE010000003.1, read on the forward strand.
GTAACATTCAACAAAGTAATCACACAACCAGCACAGGTGCACAATAATGACAATTTATTTTAATGTGCCTTTTTTGTTTGTTCTTGGAGGATTCTACTATTCCCCTCCCGGCACTGTAGCTCAGGGACAGACTCTCTTTGTGCTTGCATTGAGCTACCACTCAGAAACCACGGAGGCAGAGAGCAGACCAATCCAGAGCGATCTCTAAACAATGTTGAACCCTGAGCTAAAGAGGTCTGGCGTGAAGAAAGGACTGGCAGAAGCGGAATGCATTCAGTTGTTTGAGCTGTATGGCTGGCAGCTATGAAATCTGTTTACTGCAGAATAGAGAGACTGAGCCTGATGGGCCAAAATTAAAAGAGCTTGTGGTGCGAAGATTTTCCACGCTCATTTAGAAAATGCATTGTCAATAAATCAATGTGGACATTGCGAAACGAAAGGGGGGTCTAATTATGTTTTCATCCGACGTGGAGTCTGCCTCACACATCTAGGGAAACATTATGTTATCTTATTGAATTAATGTGCAAGTTGTTCTGTTCCTTGAATCGTGATGGGCATTTCTTCCCCGGTGACCTGGTCTTCAAACACGAGGCTGAGTGAGTCATATTCACTGGAACGTGAGCCCTATTTGCACTTCAACCTAGCCGTTACTGGGCTTGTACTGTCTAAAGAGGAATTAACATGGCCGAGCTGGCTTCGGCTTAGTGAGTGATGATGTTTTGATTTTGCAGTCAGGAGAAGCAAGGGGCTAAATAAGACAGACCGACAGAAAACCCTCAAGTCCATTGAGCTGTCACGCGTCTTAAGGTGGTTTCACAATCAATACATATCGATAGGCGTTTCACAATCCAGTCCTCCAGCACCTTTGTACAGTACTTAAAGTTGTGACTTCAGCAGTGAGTCTAACTCACTGGATTCAGTTCATCTGCTTTTACGGCTCAACAATCACCCTTATGTTCAGTCATAAAAAACAAAGAAACAACCTAACGAAAAACCCTTGTCATCGTAAAATATCTAGCTATGCCAAAAAAAAAAGTCTACAAGTGACGTTTTTTCTTTCTCAGGCCACAGCTCGGCATTGAAACAGCTAGCAACCAAGCAGTGGTGTACTGTATTCTATATGTACTTTTATGCTTAAGTAGATAAGAATTCTTCTTCCACCACAGCGGGCACCATATATGTTTACAGTCCTTAACTACTGTAGAAATAGGATTAATTCCACCCCTGCTGGTAAATAGAATTCTTGTTAGGCAGTTGTATTTTCATAATAAGGATTATACGATGCAATTACATGCTATTACATGTTGATAAATTATCTTTTATGGCAATCTTAGCAACTGTTGCAAATAACTGTGAGGACAGACAGAGCTAGAATTTCTTTATCAGTGTCTTTATTGTGTTATGTTGTGCCTCAATTACCACTCTGACCCGGCTGGTGGATTCTCTATGACCTTACGATAACACTGCATGTCCGCTGTGTCTCCGGCATTCACACTGTTTGTGTTTGTGTGTACGTGTCTCACCTGTATGAGGCGTCCCTGCTCCGTCTGCAGCGTGTTGAGGTCTTGCCCCAGGCTGCCCTGCCCCCTGCGTAAGGATTCATAGTCCATTTTCAGTTGTCCCGCATGAGCTGACAGCTTGGCCACCTCCTCTGCCAGACTAACGAGAAGAGCCCGATCCTGGCCTTTCACTGACTTCAGGTCAGAGTCATGGTCGGTTAGCGAGTGGAGCAGTGACGTCTGCACACCCTCCAGGCGCAAAAAGTTACTGTTGTAGTCAGGACAGTTGGGGTCGATGAAGATGTTGATGCGAGAGCCATCGCCCCTCTCGACAGTGACCAAGGCGTTGGCTTCATCCTGATTGGTGGAGATGTGGGGTAGGCCATCGGACATAGGCGGGGCCTGGTAGTGATTCATAAAAAGGATGGTGCCAGTTACGGTGACAGCTAGCAACACAGCCACGAAGAGCAGGATAGTGCAAAGCAGGTAGCTGCAGCTCATCCTCTGTGGGTAGGAAGGAAGAGGGGAGGGAGGAAATAAGGAAGGGAGGATGGGAGGAAGAGAAAAAGTAGGTGTTAGGATCACAGTTGCTAGAACACCAAAAAATTACAGCAAAACACCTGCCTTGTTCAAAAAGCAATGACTTTCATCCATCACTGGGGATATTTTGTGCACCAGATGCTCAGTACTCAGTGATGTAACAATATTCCCATCTGTCAAAATGTCGTTTTGAATGATTTATGTAGCAACATAATGTAGATTCCTTCAACTGCCTGTCCTCTTGAAGATCACAATTCCCTAAAACTAAACAAAGACCAGACAGTTTCTGTCCAAACACTCAGCGTATCATCAGAGTGGTGGTGGTGCAGTGGAGGGAGGATGCTAGCATGAGACACTTCTGGGAAACAAGCGGTCAACACTCCAATGTTCTGTCTTTCCATTTCTGAGACCGGAAGGAAAACAATAAAAACCTGAAAACAACGGTAGCCAGGAAGAGAAAGTAAAATACAAGCGATGCAGACAGTAGACAGAGGAAAGGCAAATGAATGAACAGAGAATAGAATCCTCTTAGAGGAAAAGGGCAGACCTCTAGCAGTAACATAGTCTCCATTAACTAGACCATAAAAGGCCCGTATGATGGCCCTTTATGATCCGGCTCCATTTTTCCACTCAGGCCAAGAGAACTAGCAATGGCTAGGAGAGAGCTCTATGGGCCACCTATGCATGATTAACAATGCCTAGCTCCCCCGTGTCATCCTCCAAATGAATCAACAACTGATCTTTTACTGATTTTGTTTTTCGACACCGGAGGGTGTTCTCTCTGTGAGAATATGTGGGCAGGTGTGTATGTGTGTGTGTGTGTGTTTGTTGTCTGTGCAAGCTCATTAATATGTAAATTGGCTGTACAAGCACAGTGAAGCACACTAATAGACAGCTAATGGTCTGCTTTACGAGAGAGGTTTATAGTTGTGTAATGTGAAGAAAATCAATTGCGTTGTCCAGGAAATACTCCTATCCACTGTGTTTACAGCCTTTAGGCAGATAAGGCATGAAAAAGTAACATCTTCCATGTAGGGGTTGAAATCTGATATCTGTGGGCAACAAGTGTGCATGTAACCCGCAACCCACATAGTGCTGGTCTGTTAAAAAGGATGTGATTTCTCACACAGGGGCTCAATTGTAGCCCTCTTTGGTCAAATCATGAGCCTTAGTAAATGCTCACGAAAGGAGCTCATGCGGGGCCCGAGGATGGTTTCCTCACGCGGGCCCCATTTGCACCCCACTGGCTTCATTCACAACCCACATGGGCTGGCACATATGGGGCCTCGAGCCAGTGAGCAAATTTTGCTGAGCGTGGTGAGTCCCTGCTGGACGGCTGTGTGTGTGTGCTTCACAAAGGAAGTAAGAAGGAAAATATTTTAGCGGTGATTTAAAAAAAAAATCTAACCAACATATGAAAATCTGAGAAGACAAGCTGTTTGAGCAATCACCACAAAATCACAAGGATACATCGTGTATTTACTCTGAAGAGGAACAAAATTGCGTTGATTTTTTTATCTTTTACTCCTGACATATAAAAAGCCCTTTGGTAGGATTTACTGAGTACATTGATTAAATTCATGCATTATTGTTTCTTCCTGGAGGCAACTGAACTTTGGACACCACAGGCATGTATGGAAGCAAACTGCCTCTGGGCTCTATTTGTACAAATGGGCTGGAAGCTATGTGCACATGTATGTGCACACACACTATATACATATATACATACAGCACATGCACACACAAACAGACCGCACACAGACAACAAAATGTACACCACTGTGACATTTCTGGTGTATACATGTATGCATGTATACATGCACAAACACACATCATTTGCACTCTGCCCTTTCTGCCAAGTATTTGTCACAGAAAGTCAAGCTCATGCACATATTGCACGTGAAGAAACTGGAGCACAGCTTTGTTGGAGCGCTCCCACTTCTTCGTGTTTTTTCACCCAAATACATCATCACAGAAAAGAGCCCAAGGGGAGTGTTGCCGCACGTAACATTTTTTTTTTTGTCTCCTTGCTCTAACTCAACATGTAGACCCTGACTGCACTATGAAATCTCTCTTTGCATGTCAAACAGTCCCCCCCCCGTGTGTTTGAGTGCAGGTGCAGCTGAGTGACTGCGACTATGCAACTGGGCTCGGCTGTGTGTGTGTGTGTGTGTGTGTGTGTGAACGTGTGTGTCGCAGGATGTCTGTGCTGTACATGTGTATAATGGCCTCACACTGCAGAATGGCTGCAATGTAACGTTAGAACAGTTTCACTGAGCTCTATCGCCAGCGGGCCAAGACATCAGTGGAAGCCATCATTGGCAGTGCACTAAATATTCATTGCTAGCATACTGATTGTTAACTTAGCGTGGAGGAAATATACGATGGCCCCTGTCACGCTGACAGCAAGACACACATGAGGCTGACAGACATCTAGTATGCGCTTAAAAAATACACACAGGAGCAGCGCATTTCTGTAAAGAACCCTTTCACAGATATTTCCCAAATTTTACCTTTACAGCAACATGGCATAAATAAGTTTTTGATAATTTAAGGCACACATTTGTACCAATAATTCAGCTTGAACTGAAGGTAACTAAAGACATTTAAGGTTACGCATTGGTCGTGGCACCTGGGTGGTGAAGGAGAAAAAGCAGCGAATGCAGCTAATGCTTATACTGTTGTTTATGGGTATATTTTTGGTCACTTTGGATACAAAACTGTGCTTGCGAAGGAACAAATGCTAGAGGTATTACAATTGAGCTTGCAAGAAAAGGTACCATAATGCATTTGTATGAATACACTGGCCCAAGCTGGCTACAATTCTTCTCTATTTCTTTCAGGTCAGACTGACATGAAGTCATGGAGAATGAGTTGAGGGAAGAAAAAGTCAGCATGACAGTGAGGAGTGGAGGTTATGCCCCTGCCTTATTTTATTTTTTATTTTTTCCGATGGTCAATAAAAATTACAACACAAAAGCGACCTGCTTCAGGCCCTGCCTCAATAACTCGATCTCTCAACTCACTCAAGAGTTTTAGCAGCGTAATGACGCTGCAAGCAGCCTCTTAACGCGGTGTTTTTTGTAAATGAGTCTCTCAATCTCGCAGCAGGAGCCCACTCTGTAATTAGAGGCTGACTTTCAGATCCTCTCCTGTCTCTGCTCAGGCCACACCATGGGATTTGAGAGGACGACAGGGGAATTCTGATGGGTAGATAGAAAAGGAGAGGCAGAGAATGAGAGAAAATTCCTCTCTGTGAGAATGATGTCCTCCCACGCAGAAGCACTGGCAGACAGTTCTTGGACGAAAGGCTTTGTCTGCTCATTAGATCAGCAGGAAACCAGCAGGAGTCTTGCAAGCTCTCTCTCACTTTCTCTCTTTCTCCCTCTCAAGCACAAATATATAGTCACACAGTAGACGCTGCACTGATGTATACACGTGTATGTTCAACTAACACGCATTACAACACCTTTATATACTGAATTGGCAAAGATGCATAGCAAGCCTAATGCATAAACTCGCACTTTTAAAAAGAGGGATTTTCACCCACTTTCATTTCATTCACCTGCAGCTTCAATAACACTTTCACATCTGTATTCAATGCAGAGCTTCTTCCCAGATTCTGCCACGCAATCAAGCTCCTTTCCCTGGTGCAGCCATGATCACTGGGCTCAGTTCAAAGAATCTGCAAGGCCTAATCCGTCTAATTCTTGTGTGCTCGGGTACTTGAGCTGAGGTTGTGCCATCGCTGCTGCTCGGTGGCAAAATGTGATGTGTAATATGCAATAATCCTTCACACTGCCATCACCAAAGCAGTGAGAAAGCGGATTGTGATGAAAATCGTGATACCTAATCCCCTCCGCAGGTGAGCAAGTCACTTTTCATAGTGTTCCGCTGTTTTTGCTGGAAAGAAGGGGGTGGAATGTTTACACAAGAGGACACAGTGTATGTATATATGAAGCAACAGCAGGGCACTGCTTTATATCAGTTTGCGTCTTTTCCATTCATCCACTTCTCTCCTGTTTCATGTTTGCCAGAATTGATAGCAATTTACAATATACAGGTTGACAGTTATTTCAAGAAAATCAAATTCAAACTACACCTGAATCAGACGCCGATCAATGCTTTGATGGCGAGCTACCTATGAATCCTTGAAACCTTTATGAGAACTGAACAAAACAACTCCTTTCCACTTGGTGGGGTGGGAATCTTCTGTGTATCTCTGGTCTATGACAACTTTAAAATCTAACTTAGCTAGTCCCACCCGCTGCACGATTGAAAGAGCAATTTTTATAATCAATTAATCGTTTTTGTCATTGGCAAAAATTCCAGGAATTCACTTGTTCCATCTTCTCAAATATCAGGTTTGCTGGTTCTCTCAGTGTGCTGAGATATTAAATTGAGTGTCTTTTGGTTTTGGACTGTTTGTCAGACCAAATAAGCTATTTCTAATGTGAGAAAAGGACATTTTTCCAATTCGGAAAATAACTGTTAGTTGCAACCCTACTCTGATTCAAGTGGTGGTTTACAAACGGTAAACAGTTAGCAGATTTCAAAATAAACTGTTCAATATTTTTTGTCTAACAGCATGCCACGTCAATTACAACAAAGCCCCTGATGTTGCTATCGCTAATTATGCAATTCTGATACAACCCATGAAACAAAAGCATGTGGTGCGTGCGTGCGTGCATTCGCCCGTGTGTGTGTAGGCAGTACGTCGTGGTTGACGGGGGCCTTACCTTGGCCGGCGTCTCCCTGGCAGTTTCTGAGTCTGACCAGCGATGTTTGAGCTGGGAGGAGCTGGGCACACACTCACAGAACGTCTGCATGGGACAAACAGACAGGGCCACCAGTGTTGGCGTTTGTTCAAGTCACATGTGCAATCAAGCATGCAAGCACATGCGCACAAACACACACGCGTGCATGCATGCATACACAAACACGCACAGAGAGACAAAGGTTTTGGATCTGAGCTTGAATAACTGAGAAATCAAAGCAGCGTGCGCAGCATATTTTTTAAGGTAGACCCTCAAATCCATGATGAAATTACTGTTTAGAGATAAATGGTGCTGGCGCTGATAAACTACAACCACCTACACACATAGCTGCGCACTGACATAGACGGATCTGAACGGACATCTGTACATCTCAAAGGTATCGCTGAACTCGATAGCTTATGACAGGCTCAATACGTCTTCCGAGAAACTACAGGACCCTCAGTACACTGAGTTTCCTCCTACTCCAAACAAATAGAATAAAAAAGAGCATTTCACTGAACGCGAGCGGGTACAGCATGTGTATAGAAGCAAGCACTCACATATGAAGGTGAATGTGAGTACTTGTAGGCCTATACAATATCTGAACTCCACTCCACTGTATGTGCCTTTTTTGCACTTCTGTGTGATTTTGTCTGGGAGTGGATCTCGCTGCTGCACAGATAAAAGCGGAGTCATTATGAAAGTGGGGGGGCTTTCTAACAGTTCTAGGAGAGCACGTCGTTCCGTGACCTTAAACACCGCTGCTCCCACTGTGGAGCTGCTCAATTAGCCTGGGACAACAACACCAGCACAAACGCACGCGCACACACACGTGGGCACACATGCGCTGCCTGTTTAAGAACAGATGCGGCAAACATTAGCAATAACTGTATCAGACTATGTTCTCTATCCGAGTGTGAGTGTGGGGTCATACTGTGAGCCTGTGTGTATGTGAGGCTAAATTATACTTGTTATGAGACTGCATGTTTTAATATCACCAGCAGCAGTGCAAGAGTCATTTTAAAGCTGCATTATTCAATTTCTAACCACTAGGGGGTAGAAAACAGGCTCACTTTGGTGCAGACTAACATCAGATGTCTGACATTTTAGGAAACAGCTGCCTACTTTCAAATTCAGCAGGCGTAGAGCAACTTTATTTAGAGTTGTGTTTATGTCTTCCTGACAAAATCTAAGTTCAATAATGACTCCTTTTCCCTCTGTTTTGGCCTCTAACGATGCTTGAGATAAATATTAGCTGGTAATAGCTCAGCTTTCTTCAGCCACTTTTGTGTGGCTGCCATTTGGTGCCAGCAGGTAATATAATATGGCTTTATCTGAGCTTTTTTGCATGTGGAAACAGCTGCCTACGGGGGGGTTAATGAGAGCAGATCAGACGCAACCACACAGTACCTGCGTGGGCCTTAACAAAAAACACAAGTTTAGAGAGGCTTAAAAGCTCCTTGGAGCTGCAGAGTTGGGTGATAATTCCCTCTGATTTCACTAGATTTTCAGCGACCCCTTTCACACTGCAGTCATTGGATTCAGGGTTAGTATCACATTATTGCAGGTTTTAAAATATTTGTGTGCGTGTGCACGCATGCAGCCGTGCAGCAGCGGCTGTGTGTGTTTTCTCAGATATCAGCGGGTGTGAATCGCTGCGTATGCAGCTCACACAGTCACCGATATGATGGCTGACCAATAGTTCACCCCTTTGCTCTAAGCATTCTCCTCCAATGTGTAAGACAGCAAGGGGGGGGGTGGTGGCTAGGGAGAAAAAGTTAAGGCGGGGGGAGAAAGAGATGGAGGGAGATTTGGGAGAGGTGTGCTGAATTCTAATGAGCAGCCTTAGGGTCAGCGATAGAAATCTATGTCTGTTCTGCCTAAAACATTGCAGCTGTCTGCGCTTGCAGCACACAGAGGAGCTACAGAGCAACCATTACTAAATAAACACAGGCTCCACAGTGAAGCGGCTAAACAAACTAACAAGTCAACTACACAGTAAGTACAAGCAAACCGGAATGAATTTGTATGTAGAAAACCTGTTAATAAAAATAGGTGCGTGACTTTTTTTTTTTTTTTCGCTGTTGCACGAGTTCAAAGGTGCCAAAACAGATACGGACACAAAGGCAGGCAGGCTAAAAGACAGAAAACATAGAAACACACACACATATGAACACACACGGAACAAAGGTTGTGTGCTGCAGCTGCAACCAGCTCAGATCTCTGACACAGTCTTCCCATTACACAGAGCAGCACGTATCAGAGCTTTAGTTTGTTCATCCCCCTGCCTGCTAATGCTCACATTGGGGTTCTTTGCTGCCTGTGCACACAAACACACACGCGCGCACACACACACGTACACACAGTGACATGCCAATATCTGTGGGGCTTCTTGTTGGCGGTGCTCCCGGTGCGGGCATGACTGCTTGGCAGTGTTTGTCTAGTCCTAATCTGACTCCACAAGCTCCACCAGCGGAGAGGATTTACACTTAATAGAATATTTGGGCTTTTTATTGGTTGGACCTTACACGCAGAATCCTATCTGATGAGCCACGTCTTAGAAGACAGGAAGGGCTCAGACTTATCCTGGGTGTGACTGGATGCGTACGTGCGCTCTTTTTGAATGAGTGCACCTACGTGTTTGCATGAGTGCATATGAGGACGCAAATCTTCGAGGCAAGACTCCCAGCACTATCTTAGAATATTTGGATTGTTTGAATGTGTTGTTCCTGGACTATATTTGCTCTCTTTGCCGAATATCTTTGCGTGTTTGTGGGTGCGTGTGTGCGTGAGACAGGGACTTTAGCAAGGTGTGTTAAACCTACTGCTCACTAAGCTGATGGAGTGGAAGAGGCTTTGCATATATTCACTTGTGGGCTTACTGATCATTTAACAGGACTTGCAGACTGCTAAATGAGGGGACTAAGACTGACAGAATGATGGGAAAAGGAGTGAAACAGGGGAAGCAGGAAGCAGAATAAAAAGCAAAAGGACACTGTGTCACAACTGTGAAGGAAATTACACAGCTCATCTGTGTTACATATAAGAGATTATGTTGTTAAGTGTGTGTCATGTGTAGACATTCCCGTGCTTTCTCAAAGCCACCAGGAAAGAGAAGGGGTAATGAATGAATGAATGGATGAATTGCAGCATCCTGACAGCATAAATGTGGAGGATTTCCCGCCTGCCATTAGAAATTAAGAAGCCATTCAGATAAATGATGAATGAACATCTTTTAAATTCACAAGTGACTGGAGGCTTTGTCTTACCCAGATATTCCATTGAGATTACTCAACACAGACATGTTGATGATTTATGTTCTCTATCCATGAGGCTTTGCATTTAAAAAAGTAAAAAAGAAAACTGAACACATCTCCTTTGAAATGCACTAATAATCGAGGACTGCAGAGCAAACACAGATGAAGCTTTTTGGAAGTGAGTGTAATGTAAATCTTTATTGAATTTGACAATAAAATTTTTTTTTTTGCAGGAATCCTCTTTGGGACATTATTCATAAACTAATGAACTACTACATAATGGCCTAATAAATCCTAAACCAATGATGCATTTACACTAAAAAGTCAGGTCCTACTTGTGAGTGGAGTCAAATGTGCTACTACACTTGAGGGTACACAAAAATAGTCACTGGTATGAACTGACTGTATTTAATCAGGAAGCAATGATAAGTTACTGGTTACGTGCTCTTTAGGAAGTGATATCAATCTGGAATACGGAGATTCATAGATATTTATCATAGATATGTACAAACTAGATCTAGAAACTCATTCGATACTCCACGTTCACCAATAATTTGTCCTTATCTACAATGTATTTCTTAACTCAGACAGAGTTACTGAGTTACGACTACATCACCTGACTGTGACTGCACAACAAAACATTACCCTAGAGGGGCACCTCAGACATGACACCGGGAGGCCGAACATAGTTTGAAGTGTAGGGTCACCAATGCGAACAAGGTGTGCCAAAGAGCAGATGGACGGTATCTTACAGCACTAACATTCCAGGTTTAGCCCCAAATCTCATTTCCTCATGATCACAATATTTCCCGAACCCTTACCAAAAAGGCAAAAGAACAAATGTAATTTGCAGTTTTTTTTTTCTGCATCAAACTCAAGAAACTGACCTTTAGGACCACAGTTCGGATAAATAATATCATGACCTTGACCACCTCCTTCATAAACCTAAATATAAAAAAAAAATAGCAAACGGAAGATTGTTGCATAGCCTGCTGAATATGATGAGAGAGGTGTTTACTTTGCCAGCATTTCTATTCCGTTCTGCAGACCACAGAGATTTGAGTTTGGATATTTTAGAGGACGCTGTCACTGTGGATGTGATGGGCAGCATGGCAGCTTTTGCAGACTTCAAAGGGACTATTCCCTCTACAGCTGATGGCTGATGACAGTGCTGGACACTTTTTTTGGATTACTTGGCCACTGGCACATAAATAATGGTTATACAGAGTACCAGGAGGGACGCTGCTGCGACTTGGTAACAATAATATGTGCATCAGTTAATTTGAGGCATCCTATAATGGCAGATTCATCACTGGTCTATTATCTATGCCTTCTGTCAAATTATATTTCCTTTCCAGTTGCTTTTTGGCCAAACAGCATGAATAACCAGGGAAGAGGGTATTTTTGAGGATGTTTTGTCAGTTTCTACATTCAGAGGATATCTTCTCCTTTGTTGATTGGTTGCATCTGCTCAGAGATTAGCGATTTTGGAGGTGTAAACAAAATATTCTTTCAACGCACCTTATCAAGACTGCCCTCTGGCCACAAGAAACAAACACACACACATCCAAACACGGCACGATTAGAGCAGGCGGTTAAGAGGCCTCCACTGGAGCAATGCAAATTGTTTTAAATACAAGAAGACATACACAGGAAGTGGCACTGTTTTGGAAAGGTTCATTTTCATCTCCATTTTGATTTATTTTCCTAAAGCGTGTTTTATTTTATTGTGCAGTCAAGGGAATATCAATCAAACCAGTGTTTGTTTATTCATTTTGAGAATGGCTTTTATCTGTTTTTGCAAATGAACTCTTCATTTGTATTATAACCTCAGGTCCATTATATGGCTCAAGGGAAAGTGCATTTTGTTACCCTCACTTTTTTAGCTGATCTGCATATGAATATGAATGTCTTCAGTGTGTAGGTGCGTCCTCAAGTGCAACACTGAACTGTGTAAATCTCTCAAAACACAATCAGCTGCATCAGCTAAAACAGATGCATGCAAACACGGAGAGAAATGCGCTTCACCTTCAAAATAAGACAGCATGCAGAGAAAGAGGGAGGAGAGGCCTGCGGGAGACCAGGGAGATGAGTTCAATCCTAAGAGACAAATCACCCGCTCTACCCTCCACTGCTTGTCCTTGGCGCTCACACTGCAATCGGCCACACACGGGGGGACGAGTCTGTCACCCACCGTCCCTGAGGCGCGTGCACACACCGGAATGCAGAAACATATCACCGCAGCCGCTATTATAAAGCACACAATCACGGTGAGGTCAGAATGGCTGCTTCTGTGAGCGTGAAGTGAAACGGCAAGACCGAAAGAGGGCTTTCAATTTCGCACGGGTGTTACGGCATATATTGTTACCGCTCTTCCCTCAGGACACAGGATGATCGGAGACTGCTCTCGCCTGTGCCCCCTTATCTGCTAATGTTCATTCATTACAGCCTAAACATGGCAGGGCTCCAAACATGCACAATAGTTGTTCAAAAAGCTCAACCACCCAACCGTCTACTACATCTATTTGTGGTAATTACAACAACTTATTTTCATTTTCTAATTGCCTTTTCCCCAGCTGCTGCTCCTGCCATCCTCACCGTTTGAAGACAGAGGATCCCTGTTTGAGTTTCCCGTCCTAAGGATTTTTCTTACTCGCATTTTTTGTGTTTTTCCCCAGTCAGAAATTGTTGCTGCTGTGGCCATTCACACGCTGAATATGACACTGGGCTATACAAATAAACTTGACTTGTCTTGACTTGAGATTAAACTTTCATGTGCAAGACTCAGGCCGAGAAAGGAGGATTTGAGAAGGAGTGTAGAAACTGCTGAAAGACTCAGATGCATCAACACACACACACACACACACACACACCCACACACACACACACACACACATCAGGCGAAAATGCATTCTAATGGGAGTTTAGAAATGCAAAAACAGCACTTCTGTGACAGTAAAAACATTCTTATTGCACTGCGAGGGTCCTTAAGAACCGAATGGCCACCTTGCTGATGCTGTTTCAACACACACAAGCACAAAGATATCTTTGTTAAAGGCACACACTCATTCCTGTATGCAATAGAAAGGAGGTAATTATGATGCTATTTTCTTTACCTTTGTCAGGAATAATCAAAATGATTCTCATGAAGGAAGGCTCACATTTTAACTTCACAGTCTCTTTTGCCTGCTTCCCAGTCACCACTTCAATTTCTCCTTCTGAAATTACAGGCCACTTACAGTCCTGATTGCAGTTGCAAGCACAGTTAAGTGCAACAGCACAATCACGCACGCATAAGATCCACACAGACCCAGACACACAACTGCAGTCACACGAGCACACACACGCACGCACACACGGAAATGCCATTAAAAGACAAGATGGATCTCCACCCCACAGCCTTGCTATTTTAATAGCAGCGTGATAAGAAGGCAGATACTCCCTTTAACAGGCAGAAATGAAGAGTCGCTTCTCCTTAATGTATACATTTGCATACATCACTATGTGCAAAGCATACAGCACTCATAAATAATACATGCATGTTATGGATACTGGTGTCTACACTTCATGGAACAGCTAGCTTGCAGAATGACTTATGGCTGTGGCTCAAGTGGCACATCAGGGTGGCGTTGTTTGTGTGTGTGTGTCTGTCTGTCCATCTGTCTGTGTCTCTGTCTGTGACTGTGTTTGTGTGCAGGGGATACCCTACATCTTGTCAATTTGACCTTGGCAAAGAGATCAGATTTTGATGCTGATGGTGCAAGACAAATGTGGTGTTTGCTCCTTTACTCACACTGTTTATGGCTGTGTGTGTGTGCATGCGCGCGCCCAGTGCTTCATTTATGTGAAAAACTGCAGGTATTTGTAACAGTGTGAGCATGTGCATGTGCGTGGTACTGCGTGACTAAAGGTTGTGTTGGTTGAGTGCTATTGGGTGGTAAGTGCTGCGTGTTCACTCGCCCCCCTGAGGGGAGGTCGTGCTGCAGTGGATATTGGTCTTCTAAGGTCATGGATTTTTATATGAACTCAACTTTCCTATCATACACCCAAGTTGTGCTATCACAAACAAACAAAACAGTTCCCCTAACCTATGAAGTGTAATATCTCACCTCTCTAAGCTTTCTGTTCTGAGAAATGAAGCTTGAAATAAAAAGATGAAATGAAGAACTACAGTAATACATGTTTACTTAGTCCCTACACACACTCTAACTGGGTTCTGATCATGAAAGTCAATGGGAAGCCATTTTTCCATCAGTAAACCTGACTTCTTATCATTGTGAAGTGACTGTAACTGTATTGTTTCTGACTGGACTCGAGCTAGTTGTTACAAAGGTAAACCGCATGCCAACAGTGTAGTGGTACTACTGGTAGTGGCACCACTCCTAAATACAAAAGCAATTTTCTCAAAAGGGCCTTCACTACAATGGAAGCATTCTAAATTTCTGTGCAAAATAACTCTTCAGAAGCAATGGTCAATGAGTGCAGTACATACAGCAGAATGAGGGGACGCGTGCATCGTGAAGGGGCCTCTTGATGCCGAGTGTGGGGGTTTGATCACTGACTTTTCAAGAGGCGGAATCAGCAACACGGAAATATTTATGAAATTGTGAAACTTGTTGGATATGAGATACTTTCGGTGTCATTGTGAGTAAATGTTTAGTTTGGAAATAATGAAAAGAAAAGGCAGGTGAATATAAAAGACTGCGCCTCTTAATAACTGCCGGATAATGCGTTTACATAGTGCAGTCACGCCATAGCAGCTGGTCAAAACAAAAGGGATACGGGATTATGCATGAGACACTTCTACCTACTAAGTAAGTAAACAAAAGATAGCTGCAAGCACTTATGCATTACTTTCCATTTCATTATGAAAGCAAATACAGAGCTTTCATGGAAACCATTTATGTCAAAAAGTGTGTGAATTAAGACACATACTAGATGCATGTTGGTGTGGAACGTATTTTAAAGTCTTTTCGACTATAATCAATCTGGCCCTCATATCTGAAGAAACTCACCTGAGGGTATCACAAACTGAGCCACATCCAATTAATGTACCTGCCAAGTCTCATGTCACGCTGACCTGTGGTTCATGAGATGATTCCCTCCCTGTCTTTTTTATGCAGTTGCTCAGAAAGTGGTGGTGAATTTAATGAGTTCTGAATTCAGCTTGTTCAGACATGAGATTCACATTTCGCTTAATGCAACATTGTAATCCAGTGTAGTTACATTAACCAGAAATTAGGCAGCAATTCAAGACTTCATATGGCAAAAATTCTCAAATTTCAATAGACTGGGAGATATAATGGAGCACATTTTAAAAAGTTCAATTGCACAATTGAACACTTTATGAAGGCAGAGTCAATGGGGTCCAAATTGTAGTCTAGTATAAAGTGCCATATGCTATTGTCTGAATAAGAAAAGAACTGTGACAGCTATAAGCTGGTGAAATACAAAAGAGGTGTAGGAGAGAGATGTAAAGCGGAGGTACACTTTATTCTGAAAAGCTAAGATCTTAAGTCAACAGTCTGAATCCTCGGATTCAGGAGCTGGCAAATATGAGAGCAGAAACAGTGGCTTGCTCTCTGGCTGTTTATAAAAGGAACTGCCACAACTGTCAGTTTTTTCCACAAATGCAGTAAGGCAATGTCAAAGAAAGTGTAATCCAAATGAACACTGTGAAGAAGGCAAGGACTAAATCAAAATAGACTGACTGCATAAATAGACCAGTTGAGTGTGGTTAGCCAGCGCTAACGTCAGTCACGCTCTGGAACAGGCAAGCTATGCACTATGTATACCCAACCACGTGATCTCATGGTTCTCACGTGATCTCATGAACCAACCTGAGATGAGGGAGATGAACTTGTTACGAAAAAGTGAGGCAGGTGTTCAGTTGCAATGACAGTTCTGGAGCAGCGTTAATCATGATGTTGGAGGATCAACACCAGCACGGCAATATCGCACAAATCCCACCGTCACCATGATGTAAAATTACAAATACCTGCAACTGCAGAATCAAGATTTGTTGGATTTCTATGAAGTTGCACATTGACTAATCAGCTGAATTTCCCAAAACTCACGCTAATCCCTTCACGACGCCAATTCTACACAAAACTACAGCCAGTGATGTCGGTAAACATGTTCATATGGTCGGCCCATTCTGGAAATGTGGAAACTTTAAAAGGAATACACACAAGAACTTAATTAATGCGGTCCTCTGCTGACAATTCCTCTGGAGTTACGAGATTAAACCACTTCATTAGTGTCTGGAGAGACAACAGACAAGAGATGAGAAAGGCAGAGCTTGGGGAGGGAGGACCGGGGAGACGGAGAAAGAGTAAGAGCTGGCTTTGTTAGTGTTCGAAAGAGACACTTTCAAGGCAGTAATTATGACGCAGAAAAGAATGTAATTATTTTCCCAGAATGCCAGAGGGCCTCAAGTGTCTCCTAATAGTGATGGGTGACAATCTAATAGACCATAGATGTAAGTAGTGTATGGGGCTTAATTGGTGTTTAAGCATAAGTAGCTTGTCTGAACATATCCAGGCTCTCTCCTAACACATCAGCAGAGCCTCCACCCTGTGATCCTGCCTGGCATGATGTGACAAATTTGATCAGGGAAAAACAGTGTCACTGTGCATCTCACACAGTCTGACAGCTCGCAGTAATAAGCCTGAGGTATCCTGAGTGTTTTAAAAACTGGTTAAGCTGTCACGTTTCACACTTCCCCGGGGATCTTCAGACTGGTTCAAACCAAATCCGCAGTTAGAAGCGGAGACGCAATCTGAATAGAGATTGCCACGGCTGACTTGGGGATGTTTTGTTGCAGGCGGCGCCATGTGTCTACAGTCTGACAATATGTAAAAAGTAAGAAGCTGTTGTTAAAATCACAGCTGTTTTACTTCCTATAACTTTTCAGAATTAATTACCAGTGATTTTGAAGGATGATTTTGCCATTTCTGCTTTACAGGAAGCTAAACAGCAACAACAGAGAGGTATCTTACTCCAAATGACTTTCCTCACATGGGCCAAAGTGACAGAATGAATGATCTACTATAATGGATAAACCACTTTGCACCTTGTTGCTGCTTTTCCCAGGGTACTAGTGTGAACACGGCTTTATGGGAAACGAAGCATTCTCTGTATAACTCCTGCGGGAGAGCTGCAGTGATGAGTTAAAACGTCTGGACTCCTAATGGAAGGCTTGGTCGGGAGAACAAACCACAAAAGTTTTTCATTTTTTTTTTCCCCTGAGCCTGTGTCAGCTCACATTTGCGCACTCCCCTCACACAGTCATTTCCTTTCCTCGCTACTCAGCCAAAAAGTCGATTCAAGAAGCTTAGTATTCTGATTGAAATCATAAATCCATTTTATTCATTTCCAGATTTTCATTTTGTAAGATCTATTATTGAAGAACAGGCTATTGAGAGCTCAGTATGCACAGTGTGCAGTGACATTTAGAGTAAGTCACTGCAACAAAGTGACGTAGCATCACATCTTGGAGAACATCTGCTCAGAGCGCAGGTTGTGTGGCCGCGGCTCGAGTGACAGAAGCGATAAGCAAGATGAACTTCATTCTAATAAATAAGGGGTTACGTCCGCCACCCCTCCCAATACTCTGATCAGCGTTTGACCTGTGACCCAGCTCACAGCCAACTTCTAATTGTGACAAGGCACATATGGCAGATAATTATTCTGAATAATCTGTTGCCATGGTGACAGCTGACCCCGATGGCCACCGATGCGCCATCTTCGCGTCCGGCTCTGCGGTTGCAGGCAGTTTTGCCTCTTTGCCCTCTGAAAGTGCTGGGGATTAGAGATGTACATTATCACTTTAATCTCCTCTTTAACCCCTTCAATCAGCCTTGCAGCCCCCGCAGAGGGAGGCCCAAAGCCACTCGGCTGAGCTGCATATGGCCACGGACAGACGTATGTTTCGCCGCTCGTGTGTTTCATGAAAGCCTATAAACACAAGATTTTGTTCTCTCAGTGGTGCTGTCCTAGCTCAGTAATCCACTTCAATCCTCATCTCCATCAGCCCCCTTCGGTGTTTCTAAGTGTATGCCCATGATATAAATACACTGAGCTACTATTGAGCTCTTACTTACTCTTGCTCCCCCCTCTGACAGTCATCTTCTCCAAAATGGATAAACAAGCCTTTCACTCTCGAGATGCATTCAATAGAAAGCAAATTTTACTGGTGAGGCATCCCTCAAGAGCCATGTGAGCATGAAATATGAAATTGCTCTGAGTCATAATTGAGTGGCAACGGCAAGATAATTTGTTTTGAGTTAAAAAAAAAAAAAAAAAACCTCAAAGTGACTCAAATCAGTAACAACAGTCAAAAAGCCATTACAAAACGCATTAGGTACAAATTATCACTTTAATATGGTAATCGCTTTGTTTAGAAAACAGCAGAGATTTTTTAAAAGATCCCTAATTTTAACTGAGATACTCATGAATCAGTCGAGTCTAAGTTTGAAGTGCTGTGTGACACAAACGCGGCGCTAGGAGGTTAGCATGCAGAACACCACGCGGCAGTCGGTTTAGTGGTTCAACAAAGTCTCACAGAAGTTTGTGAAATAGATTTCGAATGAGTGTATTATAATTGGAAGTATTTTGCCTGCCTGCACCACGTCCAACATCAATCTCATTCAAGGTCAAGTTAGCAAAAATAAATATGCAACTTCCTGTTACACTTTCAACATTTCAGGTGGCGGTCACAGTTTGCTTGACCAAAGCTTTTTAGTTAGATTTAGAAATGGTTGTTTATTAGCTTCACACGGGAATCGAACCCTGATCTTTGCAGCTCTTTGTACTGTGTTCATCCACATGTCACAGAAAAAATGAAACATTCATGTCCGTGTACGCAAATCTATTGATTAAATTTGATGAACTGTCCTTCAGGTTAGTTTACTGATGGCGCCTGGCGGGGATCTCTGCCACCACCATTGAGGTGACCTCTGACCTCTCCCCCTCCAGGCTGACAGTGGCTGTCATGCCACACATACTGGAAAAAGCACAGCACACAGCAAACACACCCCAGTCATCTAAAATATGAAATACCTTATCATCATTTTCTCAGCCCGGCCGGCTGATGACGGACAGCGCGTTGACCCTGAGGTGAACCACGTCAGCCTACCAAAACAAAGGTCAGCAGAGCCGGACCCCTCCTCTTTGCTCGCTCCTCCCACTCACCTCCCATCGTCCTTTCTCTCCTCCATCCACTCCCCTCGACCACCCTTTGCCACATCGCTAAAGACTTTCCCTCTTCATCTTCAACACATTTGCAATCAATTAATGTGAGCCGAGGGGCTGCAGAAATACTGTGAGTCTGATTGATTTCTTATGTTAGCACATTATAGACGCCTGTGAGAAGCCTGCCAGATTCCATTCCCCGAGCGAGAGCGGCTTAGAGAGAGCGAGCGTAAGTTTAACATGTGGGGAGGATTAAAGAAAGACACTTAAAAGAAAGACACTGCATATGAACCAAAACAAAGCTGAAGAGCAATTTTCAAGATTTGTCGGTGATTATGCGACAATTACCGTTTCTGTCTTCTCACAAATTCAGTGATGAAAAAAAAAAAAGAGGCTAACTGTGGCAGCTTAGTTGTTTTGGGGGTTTGTTTTGTACTTCCCAAGTTTCTCCAAGGCCTCTTTCTCTCAAAACTCTCCGGATTTCAGACTATTTTTTTAACACGCTCTCCCACACTCTCTGTAGTCCATCCCCGTCTCTCGCAAGCTTCATCTATTAGTCATTGCATCTGTAAGGAAGATTTGGCTAAAGGTGGCAGACAAATGGCGTAGACTTTGCTACGCTGACAGGCTCGATGAGAGCTTTTACACTGCTAACTTATACTGGAACTGCAATTACCATATCATCTGACAACGTAGCCAGGAAATTTCCACTTAGGACTTCCAGCGGAGCGTAAGGGTCAATGTGAGGTTACGTATCGTATAGAAAGGAAAAGGAGCAGTTGTTAAGCTGCATTTGCTTTAATTCTTGTGCGCATTCTCAAGATTTCACATAATATCATACCAGCCAAAGAAGATTTAAAAAACATAAGAATGCACAGATGGAGGACAAATAATGACTCCGGTTGTAACAGCCTGCATGAACGCTAGCAGTGAATGGGGATAGAAATATTGGCATAGCATGCTATGATTTAGTCATTTTCCCATGATGGAGGTGAAACTGTATATAGGACAATTATGACTGCATTGTGATTTCTATCCATCTACTATCATGCTACTGTCAGCCTTTTCTGGTAATACTAAAATTCCTCATTTAATGGAACTTGTACCCTTCTAGACTCCTCCTAATCTAATACGATACCTGAATGTTTATAACAAGCTCCAAAACAAGTGTATATGAGTGAACAGGAAATACTGGACCTGGACAGGCTGTACCTTGGTTTTGATAAATAATGGAGACACTTCACTTGACCTTCTTGCCTTTATTTTCATCCCCTGTAGATACAGCATAGCCTGGGAGAGTGTTTGGGATTTTTATTGACAGTGTGATGCTCCAAAAAGAAAGCAGAAAGCTGGTCAGCCTGTACTCCATTATTGGCTTCCATTGTATTATACAGATCCAATTGCAGCGCTTGACTGTACCACAGACAGTAAGTCCTGTGACTGAACACCACAGTGTTTGGGCAATATGTTGGCCAAGTCCTTGGATTCAGTGACAGAAACAACTGCAATCAAATACAACAACAGAGCGAAAGCCCAAAACCACCCACACCCTCTCTGACACAATCTCAACGAAAACATTAAAAGCCTGACAAGTGTTGTCACTGTTTACTACAGGGGTGTTGTATTAGATTGAACAGTACTGCACAAGTAGTCATTATGTCTAACACCTGCATTAACTTAGAGCTAAGTCAGACAAAATGTCAGCAAAGCAAAATATGCTGGCATTTCACAAACCAGAACTGTCAACGGTCCAGTTGAATGTGCTTGTACATGGAAAACTCAAATTATTATACTCCTTTTTTAGCCTCTACTTCCTCCCACTGTGCAAAAATTAAGACAAAATATCCTGGATACACGCGCTGCCATCTTGCATTGAAGACATCATTAGGAGCCAGAGTGTGCAGTAGTGATCGGGGCAAGGGTTGGCACCACAGTATCAATAAGGTCCTGCCCATACACCTGCCCGACTCACCTCAGCTGTCAATCATGAAGTAACACCCCCTTTTTATAGCATCAAGAACTAATTGAAACTATGAGAAAATGAACACACAAACATACTGTAGCTCAGATCAGTCTGATAAAAACTGACAAAAATGACAGAAACATCTACAGGAAAAATTTATTTGACGCGCACTTTAGTTTGGCCCATCCGCTAACATGGATGGGTTTTACGACATGTACGGGAGCCAGCCACCAGGGGACAATCAATATGTTTTGGCTTCACTTTTGGGGAACTTTCTCACTTAGACATCTTACATATCTCAACATTTTTTGGGTGAAATGCAAAGAAATTTGGTTCAGACATTCGTGTCCCCCATGAGATGAAATGTGAGCTTTAGCTTTAGGATAGTTTAACTGACCGTTTTGCCATCACCAGGTTAACATTTTGAAGTTTTCCAATACTTGTTATATCCAATTACCAATCAGCTTTATTCTTTATGTTCAGTCCTAATTAGCAAAGTTAGCATACTAACACACTCAACTCTGACAGTAAATATAGCAAACATTACACCAGCTACACATCTGCATGTAAGCAGTGCGATCATTTAGCATTTAGCTCATTGCTGTGTTAAATTACAGCCTCACAGTGCTGCTAGTGTGCATATAGACTTTATAGCAAGTGTTGTTATTGTTCAACACATCACTGTATGTGATATACGTATAGTTTTAGGGAGATTAAAGGAAGTGCTTGGTCCTGTTGCACTTAAAGAGGTAAATTACACCCATTAAGTTTAATGGTTGCCTGTACATTTACCCCATTTACCTAATGAGATTTGCACAATTGAAATGTTGAAAAATCCACACTTTACATATGTAGCTTTCCACTGAGGTTGCTTTTTCTGTAATGCACTACATTACCTGAAGAGCATGTGCACGAGTCTGGTTTGGTGTGTATGCTTGCACAGAGGTGTCTGTATGAGAGTGTTTGTTTCTCTGAGGAATATGTCCTGTTCTCCATGCTGCCAAGTTCCACGACATCAGCAGAAAGTACTGGTCTGCAGCACTCTACATTTCCATATCCAATCTCATTCAGACTTGGGTCTTGCCGAGAGGTGCAGAATTTCACCAGAGGAAACAAGACAAACCAAATATAGTAAATATGAGTTTGACTACTGCGGATATAGCGGTGGGTCACAAAGTGCCCTGAAATGAGATGCAACTTGAAACATGTAGAAAACATAATGTTTTCCGTTCCTGCTAATGAAAAACACGAGCCAGATGGTGAATGACAGAGTCACTTCCAACACTTTTGATAAGTCTGATTTTTTTTTGTGTGTGTGTGTGTTTTTTTTTTTTTTTTCAAGGAGACAACAACAATAAAATGTTTCCTCCTGACGATATAATGAATCCAGCTATGTGAGCTCAGGAGGGAATATTTTTTCACCATCAATCCATCTCCTACATTTTATGATTGATTTAATGCTTGAATAATTTAAAGAGAGGATTTTGGAATAACAACAAGCCAAGGGAGTGAGTCCTACAATTCCTCATTTATTCAAATGTGCCACTTTCTCCCAGCACATCTGAATAATGGCACACAGTGTGCCATATTGAATTTTTGATGATGAATAAATAATGGATGTTGGTGGATAAGTCTGTTAATATATTAGCCATGAGTTTGTCATAACTGTTTAATAGGATCGCTGCAATAAATACATCTCTGCATGTCTTTGTGCTTCCCTCTGTCTGTCTAGTTCTGAACAATTTTTATGCATCGCTTCATTTTTTTTTATCTCTCTCCTGAAACTATGCTCGTCCTCCTGCTGCTTTTCTCATCGTCTTATCAGTCACCTCACCTCTTCCATGATTTTTTTTTTTTTTTTTCTGCTCGCTCTGCTTATGAGAGAATGTGTAAAAAACAAAAGTTTGGTTTCAATTGAGTGAACTTGCTGTCATCTGACGGTGGGGGGTGTTTAGAGATGCCCGGATGATACTGAAGCAACACTGACCACAAGCTAATGCTTGCACCCTAGTGGCATCCATTTTTAAAGAGGAGAATAGTACTTTATTTTTGGTGCAGGATCTCATCAATTCACATTATTCACGTATAATCAATTCAGTCTTTCATTTTTTGCATCCAACTCACAGATCAAGAATACTCCTTAATAGGGGCAACGAGGATTTCTAGGCCTCCATCCTTCTAGTCAAATTAATGCTACTATTAACCTTGGGACACCTGATGGTGGCTGGCCCATAATGATGCTATTATGTTGTCAACGTTAGCTTAAGCAAGTCATTAGCAGGTAAATATATGAAGTCAGTTCACTGAGGAAATGACTCCATTTGGCTCAGAGGAGAACCAATAATGTGATTTTGGAGAGTCTGCTAAGTATGAGAGAGTTAGAGAGCGACGTGGCTCGATCACAGGCGCACCGGCAGTTTAACACGAAGATAAAAAAAAGGCTCTCTGCGTGCTAGCGGTGGAACAGATGCCACACGCTAGCATCACTGTTTTAACAACGAGCACTGGCTAGCCTGCAGACATCCTCTGTGCTCCAGCAGGTTTCACTGTGATTGTGTGTTTAACCGGTTTATGTGGAGTTAAAACTGCATCCTCATCCTCCGCCCTCTGTCCTGTAATATTCTTCTGCTCCAGATCCGGCGGTCAGCGTAGATTGATTGCTTGATTAAACCTCTTCATTTATCATAAATTATTCACTGGATTTTCAGAGTCTAATTAATTCTCTTATTATTTACTGTTCAGTCTGCATTCTCAGTCCGACACGTAACCCATCACAAAAGGGATCCGCGGTCGTGTGCGTATGTGATTTGTTGTGCTTGCGCGCTTGAATGCTTGAGCATTCGTGAGCATTGATTAATGATGAGCACCGGGGAGGAAAAAAGAACAAGTCCATTACGTTGTGGGAAGTATGTCCCCTTAAAAGCAGGCCCCTAATCGCACATCTCTGTTTGATCAAGACTCAAGCGTCACTTGAACGGAGCTCTTTAACTCTTAGATTGAAATCACCAGGAGGAAATTGGACACTTCTCACTGCAAATATGGAGATAGGGCCCAGTTTGTTGGTGGAATAGGCCGAGCTCGTTGTCCATCAAGATGACTGAACTCTCTAACACATGCACACACTGCGTCTCTTTCATCCCTCACTCTGCCACTCTACCTCATTTCCAGCCCACTCTTTTCCCTCCATCTGCACACCTCTCATCTGCCTCTCACAGGTTATTTCCAATGAATTTTTAATGATGATTTAGCAGGGAAGTGAATGATGAATTGCAGGGTGGCGATATTACTGTCTTCCAAAGTAAAATAGTGGGGTGACTATGCACATTTATCCTTCCTTTGGAGTGTTTTTGTTTCACGTTCATGACTTCATGACAGATATGACACACACACAGTGACACACACACACGCACAAGGGACTGAATCCTGCAGATGGAAATCTAATGCCTTAGCCTCCCTCTCACAGTTTTAGCTCTACTGCGAAACCCTGCCCATCAGGTCAGCTTGCTGACACATCTATCAATACATGCTCTCAGAGGTAGAGTATAACCTTGCCCTGCCATACCTTCCTGATGTTTCCTCCTCAACTTTACTTTCTTCGCATCCATACAAAGGCACAAAGGCACAGACGGAGCATCTACATTATGCTGACCGAACGAACTCTATGCATCGAAGACGCAAGCGCACATGTGCACACACACGCAAATACACGCTAAAGTACGTGTAGAGCACAAAATCAACACAATTACAAAGAATCACAAATCAATTACATGCAGTTACTTTCTATTGCAGCTGTTGTTTTGGATGCAAGTGAGCCCTTGGTGATGCTCTGGGGCTGCTGTGATGAGCCTTGTAACTGATCCAAGAATCGACTGTGGAACAGCAACAGCCATGTGTGGTATGTCTGATAACAATCCTCTGTTTGAGGTATGGGGGGTTTTGAGTAGCTGGAATGTATCTGCGTCATCTTGCAAAAGGTACATGTGCCCCCAGCTAGCCTGCTGCCTGCTCAACACTGATCTGGGACCGACTGTGATTCATACTTTTCAGCCCTCTCGTGTCCTCTCCACTCTACTCTGGGTTACTCTTTTGTTTCTCTACTCTCGCTCTTTTTTTTCTCTTTATTCTTCTGCTTTTATCAACTCCCGTTTTCATTCTCACTCCTGTCCTTTCTCGCGCTCTCTGTCTCTCAAGGCCTCCTGGCCACCTTGCAACACTACATATCTGATATTGAAATGCCCTGTCAAGTTGTGTCAGCAAGAGGTATAGAACAGGAAAAAAAAGAGGAAAAAGACAAAGGGGGGATAGAGGGTAGGCAAGGCCAAAAGCACATGGGACAGCTGCTGTCATTTAAAACCTTCAGACTAGTAAAGCCCCTGGTTCCACCCGGCCATCGGACTTGCACGTTACACAAAATGGCTCCATCTGTCTGCAGCGGAAACCTAAACAAAATAACACGGTGCTCCATTAAGGCACTAAATCACATTCTATGTGAAAGCACTCTTCACTTACATAACGACTTGACTGTAATGGCTCGTTACTGCTTTGATCCACCAACACACACTCCTCTCACACATTCATACCTTCATTCTAACAATAGGCCTACACTCCTGTGAACCACTTAGATTTTGATCCCTCAATTCAACAATACTGAAGCAATGGGTTTCGAGCTCATATACATATAGCTGTGTCCAAAGCGAAAGAGAAACTGTAATGAGAAAAAAGGGATTGAAAGAAGAGAGGTGATTAGAAAACGAGTGTGTGTGTGCGTGTGCGAGTTTGTGTGAGGAGAACATGCCCACCAGAGGATGAAAAACACGGTGAAACATTGAGGCTTTGAAAGTCATTATTGTGCATGCCAGTATAAAGGCGGTGTTGTTATGAAGAGCAGTACCAAAGTGAAATCCATGGCACCGAGGGATTGTTTTTCTTGATAAATTGAATAATTCTCCCTGTAGTCCCACCCCCATACGTAGCCTTGTTTAAAAGGAACAATGGATGGATGCAGGCACATGATCACACGAGCACAGCACGCACAGACTCACTCAAATGTGTCCAACTGTCTTTTCCATAGTGTGCAACTGTTAAACACATACTGAGACTGAAAGCAATCTCCCCTCTGGGATAGCTGACTTCTTTCAGCAGTGATGTATGGATGCACGGATAAAACATAAACATGATTATGCACACAGAGAAATCTCATCTAACAGTCACATTACAAGCATTAAAAGCATCTTGCACCACAAATTGTCTCCTGAGAGATTATAGCTGTACAAAATAACCGCAAGGAAGGCATGATAGCAAGGCTTGAAAACTTTGGCTCTTTAGGTGTTTCCTCAGTGCCACCCAGAGTGGGGCAGGGGAGACAGAAGCTGAGGTTGTTAGAGTAACGCTGCTGCCACAGCAGGACCCCCCACAGGGAAATCACAGGCCCAGTGAACCGGAGAACTCTCTCTGCTCCAGTCCACACTGCCTCCTATACCTCCAGCCAGCTCAGCAGGTTCATTAGTTTGACAAGGATACCCACAAAACCAGCCAGCCCACATCTCACAGTACATAACCACATAGAGTCATGCAGCCCAGAGCTGCAGTCTCTCAGCTCACTGCGACTGAAAGATCATTTCACATGTTAGCGGTACCTCGCAGTAAGAACATGTCCCACATGCTAGTCATGTCAAATATTACAGTACAAGTCTAAGAAACATATACTTAACATGCATTAGCTTATAATTATCATAATTAATAATACAGCATTGTTAGCAGGGCTGGGGAATTCAGCTGAAAGGTTGCAATTTTCATATCGCGAGGTGAAAGAGGCAACATATTATTCATAATTTACACAACCGGGTCTTGACAAGCTGTTGCCAGTGAAAGTTTAAGCTGATTTCATCTGCTATAATGACAACTGCAAATTTGCTCAGTTATAGCTAATTAACGTTAATTCCTCGAGTTGGCGAAACAACAAAAAAGAAATCTTGGATGTTGTCTGGTTAAGATGCTGACTCTTGGCATGCTGGTGTCTGCAACAACTTGGCACAAGATGGTTTTAAAGAAGGAGGAACACCAGTCTGTATCACTTTTGATGTCTGCGAGAAAGAAATGAAATGTGTGTTTCTAGTGTTCATAAAATTACCCCCTCAAAAAAACTGTAAATCTGAACTCCAGAATTCGGCGCTGTGAAGCAGTCTGTTCTCTACAGCTTGCGAAGCTAATGTTAGCCTAAGCAGAGTGCAGCGCTGCAACATTAATCAAAAACCCTCATGTTTAGCACCAGTTTGTCAAGTAGCCAACTATGCAGCTGTCACTAACAAATGTAAAGGCACGCTGAATGTCATAATTGCATTTGAATAACACTGAGCTTGTGGTGCTTTGGGAAAATCTGGTATTTTCTTGTGTACTGTGGGGAGCTGTGGGGTTTGGTTCCTGTGTGCCCTTTAGTGGCAGAGGCTGGGCGTGGTTCTCCAGGTGGCTCCAACACAGCTGGGACTCATCACAATCAAGCACAGCATAAAGACTGTGGACTGCAGAGGACTCGTTGCCAGATTGTTTTTGCTGCTTAGTGGTGGGGTTGGCTGCTTTACTGGTGCTGCCTGCGAGCAGAAGTTTATATCAGTCTTTGTTTCTCTCATGTCGAATAGCAGTGCTTGATCTCGTGTCTTTTTCTGTGTGTTCAGTGAGTTGCACTGATCTCCAGCTCTACCGTCTCTGCCACCACGCTGCCCAGCCTCTTGCCTCCACCTGCCTCGAGCCTCTAGTCCACAGCCATCACCACCTACTTTCATCTGTGCCTCTGCTACCACGTGCCTTCAACGCTGTACTCACACCACCCGAGCAGCATTTCTCTGAGCTGCTCTCCACCTCAGTGCCTTGTACCTCACCTGCTATTCCCAGGACTTCCCAGCTTCCTGCATACCTGGAGTTTCTATCCATGAGCCTTCACCCCAGGGCTTTCTGGACTTCAATCCATATCTCCCTTCTCCCCTTTTCCTTCATTGTCCACGCAATAAATTCCTACCCGTTGCTCCCTGTCTGCATGTCTGCTACAGCAGAGCTATGTTATCTACCGTTAATGTAATTTCTTAATAAGTTTGATTTTTAAATTCTGACTAATTTAAAGAACATTAACAACAAACTGCATTATTCTACACAATTCAATGGAGGATAATCACAATATATGTCAGAAATAACATAATTTTCCACCAGTTATTCAGCCCTAATTCTAAGACTTGTAGAAAGATCTGTACATGAGTGATGGTGAAGCTACATGTGGGGGTTGAGGTGTATTACAGTGACTTAGCGCAGACTGATAAATCCTGGCAGCGGACGTTTGCGTGAGTGTGTCATGGCTGTCATGTGACCCTGATATAATTTCTGAGTTGGGTCACTGCAGAGAGTTTTTGATAGATGTTGTGCTACAGCTTGTGTGTGCTGTCAAGGCGAAGCTTCCTCCTTTTTTACAGCTTTGTGTCTGATGTGTTGGAGAAACATAAACCTCCTAAGATATGCTTTGTTGATTTACTAACTTATTGATGTGATTTTGTGACTTTGATCTGTTTGTGTTGGTTCCAAAGTGAAGACTGGGCTATAAAATGAAACCAATTGTCTGCTAAATATATACCTCTTCAGTGCAATGTATGTGTGAGCATTTTGGTGTGTAAGCTTGCACGGCACGGCTGTGTGCTACGGTATTCAACTCATACACAAACAGTCCTTTCAGTGCTTTGGAAAGTTTGGAGTTCTCAGAGTGTTATTGATCAGCCGAGTGGACAACCCCACTGGGCCTCACTAGCTTCTCAGCTATTCTTTGTGTGTGTGTGTGTGTGTGTGTGTGTGTGTGTGTGTGTGTGTGTGTGTGTGTGTGTGTGTGTTCATGCATGGGCCATGTGTAGTAAAGAGGAGACAGACAGACACATATAAAGATATGGTATGTTTGTGTGTGTACATGCATGCGTGTGTGTGTGCGTTGTGTGTGTGGTAGAGAGGATATAGACACAGACACCTGCACAGATATGGTGTGTGTGTGTGTGTACGCGCGCACATGCACATAATACATTAAAGTTATTAAACTGGGACAAAAGACAAGTTGCTCACGCTCAGTTCACAGCTGAATGAGAAATAAAAAGATAATAATGATAAGAAAAAGGATGCCATGGAAACAGCTATAGCAAACAGCCCTTTAAGAAATCTGGCAAGCATTTCTAAAAAATCAATATTGATATTTTACAGCACAATATTACATCCCTTGTTTATTGTGTTTCTAGTTTGGAATTACATTTTTCCTGAGCAATCTTGGAGAAAAAAAGCAAAATATATCGAGCATTTTTAACTTTAGTTTAATCTTCCTCATGTTACTTTGGTGATGCTGACTTAGATCAGCTGTCGTCCCTTTCATGACATACTTTGCATGGAAGTTTCACACATTATCCTGTGACTCCTGGTAGCCATTTTGTTTCTTTCAAACGTCTCATTTTTCTATGCACAAGCTAAGAACCCCTCTGGCCTTGCAGCCTCAGCCTCTGCTGCCTGTTACCCAATGAATTAGGCTTCAAGGCTGATTTGAAGTTGCACTCAAATTTCCGTTTTTACTCTAACTGGCCTCCATCTGTTACAAAAGGGCACGGGTGACAGCGCACCTACACCAACAAATCAAATATGCAGAGTTACCACACAAATACCGGGCCATGCTTTGCAATATCAAAACAAACAGAGACCGCAAGAGATCTCTATTAACCGATCCCTCCCCACTGGGTCTGGAATGACTGTGTCAATAGCACAAGGCTGGAGATAAAGGTCTGGTTTTACTGTTCAAGATTACAGAGAGAGACAGGCTGACACACAGAGAGTGAGAAAGAGTATTTATGTGTGTCTGTGTGCGATAGCAACATAACAAGTGCAGGAGTAGGCGACAGATAGATGGAGGGAGGAGAGGGACAGATAGCAGCATTAGCCATCCCTATTTCCCACATCCTCTCATCTCATCCAACATCCCCCGATGCTGTCTGATCCGGAGCAAGTGTCGGAGTTAGGGGACATATTTTGCCTTTTCGTCCTCTATGGGCTTACTCAGCACATCACAGCGTCATTTAGTCATTCAGATTTGTTCTCCCTCAAGAACACCGACATGAAAAAACATCCTTTTCCCTGCACAGAATCTTTTCTGGCCAGTTGAGACAGAGATTACAGGACACACAATCATCACATTAAAACCCCCGGGCAGAGATATTTGCTACCAACATGACCTTTAAGTGGCCATTAGAGTCAAAGCAGCTTGCAGGCAGCAGGGTAAATGTTGGCCATATCCTCTCCTTCATTGATCAGCTCCACCTCAGAAGTGAAGAGGAAAATCAGCCTCAACTGTAATGTATGGAAAATTAATCACAGCCGTCTATTAATATTGGCTATAATGTAAGTAGACCTTCCAGAGGATTCAGGCAGGTCAGAGTGCCACCGTGTAAATGACTCAGACTGAGGAATGAAATCAAAGGCAGGGAGCTCTATCATCCAGCACCTGTCAAGACATGGAAATGAGAGGAAATGTGCCACAATGTTTCCTCTTAACTTATATGACACAAGCCGCATCACAACTGCGCGCACACAAAGTTATTTCCCTGCGTCAGTAATTAAAAAGTGCCACAATCTCATGCTCTGATATCCTTCACTTCTCCTCTGTGTCCAAACAGTGGCTCTGGGGGAGTTTTCACGTCAGCGCCTCTGCATGATTTTCCCAGTTATGTATATGTATAATATCTAAATCCACCCTGATAGGTAAGAGGATACGAAAGGTGAATCACTGTGTGCGTTTCCAAAGGCGCCAAGCTTTCCCCACTGCCCCGAAATCCGATCCCGCTGTTCCAGGGGAGCCCTGTCCCTTACGGGCTGTCAATAACCCTCTTCTGACCTTGTGAAAACACATTGACTATTCCCCAAAGTGAGCTTGTCTGGCTGCAACACAACGCACGTCCGCTCCTGTCTCAATTCATCCGAACGGGAGACTGGCCTAAAGAGCTCTGGAGTGATAATGGCTATTGGAAGATGTCTGTGTGCCACTCAGAGCGACGAAAATGCCATTTCCAGACATTCGAGTGCATCCCAGGCTTACATGGGAAAGACATTTGAGAAGATTTAGCCGAGATGCGCAAACAACTATCGCCCTGCGCACGCATGACTCTCCCGCTGTGATTTACACCATTATTTTCCTCAGCTTGTCTCTTTGTGTCCCAAGTAGTCCAACTAACACATTGTGTGACGCTAAACAGAAGCAGCCATGAGGATAGTGTGATCTGCGGGTGGATGAAACATTATGACAGGACCAGAAGTGCCCGGTTAGTGCAGAGATTCGCCACAGAGCCACATCACCAAACTCGGCTTGCTAACACTGCACCAAGCAGATGCACCACTCCTCATGAACCCATCGGGCGGCTGTGGGTTGCGTGAACATACCTGGTTTTTATGCCGAGTCCCATCTTCGAGTTCAGAAGAGCTGTTCATGATTCCCCATCGGTCATTTACCATCCTACGGAGAATCTGCGCATCAGATCCGCCTGTTTGTTCCAGGCGACAGAGAATAAAGGTGCACTTCTGAAGTCTTTACCTGTGATTCAGCCTACTCCATGGAAAAAAATGGGGTATTTAACGTAAAAAAGAGAGGAGCCACAACTACTTCTGCGGCTCAGCAACCGCACACACCGCACAAATTACGCACCAAAATTCCTCCCGAGAGTCTCCCGAATACCTGGCCGTTATTCCAACTAAAAAGAATGAAAAGGAGTGTTTACGGGCTCCGGGGTTTGTAACTTGACTCACAAACGCACCACGATTATACTGGATTTGATAAAAGCAAAAAAATAACCCCAAAATGATTCCGAAAGCAGCGGGCGCAGTCTTTTTACTCCATAAAAAGGAACCGACAAAATCTTCTTTGGCTCAGATTGCAAAGTGCAACCTGACCGTTTTGTCCATCCACTCCGGTTTCCAGGACACTTTGAGACTCCAGGTTAGCCCAGACCGTGTCCACTTGTGCCCGAGCAGGTAAAGACAGGATGGGATAGGGTCGCAGAGCTGACGCGTTCCTTTCGCTCGTTTACTCGGCGAGAAGACTCCGATACCAAACCCCGGGGGTGGATAGAGCCTCCTCTGTTTGCGCCAGGCTGATCTGGCTGGCGTTTCACAGAGATGCCTTTGACAAGACGGGTACGGGGAGATTAGCGAGCTCCGCTTGTGTGCCGCACGGGGCGCTCCGTGCCTCCGACTGTCAATCAACGCGTCCCTTCGCTACGCGCGGCGCGCTCCAAGGCAGCGTTCCTTCCCTGTGCCGCCCTTCCCTCGACTGCTGTGCCAAAGCCACCACGCCTGCTACTTCACTTCCACCGCACCGCGGACCCTCCTATTCCTCTGCAACCTGAACAGCTGCAGATCGTTGCAAATACACCCCTGATGTGTAGGGACTACACACTGTGTACTAGGTTAATGTACAATAATCCAGGACGCAGATTACTGTTAAAATCCTCCTGCAAATCCACTAAAAGTTGCAGCAAATTACAAAGATTGTCATGCCACGGACACCTGACTGGGTTTAGTAATTATCTCAGTGTTAATGGCTGGATGTGAGATCAGCCAGCACCTCTCATTTAAATGAGGGCCTTTAGAAGTAGCACTTCTTGTTTGGGAGTTTAAAGGAGAGGAACCTCACTATAGTAGAGCAAAGATGAAACAGAATATTAAACTGAAGCAACTGCCTCATTTATTTCACAGAAATAAGATTTTAAACCACCGGAGTCCTTCTCCAGATTCACCCAAGTTTATCTGAGGTGAGCCCTGAGATAATTGGACATTGTCTCAGTTTGTAAAACACCAGGTCGAGGCTTAATACAAAAGGAGACTGTGAGATATAACAGCAAACATCCTTAAAACTGTAAGCAAGGCTAAGCACAGTGATTCCACTTTACAATAAGTTAAGGCTGGAAATAATGAGGAATAACAATGGTTGGAAATTCATCGGGCTGTGACTTGTTTTTAGACGTTCGTGCCGCAGAAGCATTTTCTTTTGGCCTTATTCAACCCTGGATTACTGTAAAGTACGATCACAGGGAGCTTAAATAACCCAGCAGGACTTAAAGGAGAGCTGCTATGTTTGAACTTAAGGTATAAATTAACCAACGTCTTCCCACAGAAATCAATTCCCACCTGGACAGGTTTCAGTGTGCTGTGGTGACAGGCCGCCTAACAGCACACAACCCCCCACCCCCTTTCTACATAGAGTCATTACTGTCAATAATGTGGCTCACACAAGTGTTCATGTTTATGTTCAGTTAAGGTGTCCTGATAGACAAATGATTAGAGGTCTAATCATTGGAGCAGGGACCGATGCACAAGTGAGATTACTCATCCCTGTGATGAACCTGCAGTCACGGGGGGCGGGGGGGTAATGCAAAACAGGGTCACCGCTACACAATGTGCATTGTCAGCAGGTCTGGCATCCACCAGTGGATTGCGGCTATGCTGTTAAAGGCAGAATAGTCTGAAATAGATGACAGCCTGACTAGGAGCAAAAAAGTGCTAATTAAATGTTATGACATGTAGAATTTAAATTGCATGCTTTTGTCATGCAGATATTAATTTAGTACATGGTCTTTGGCTCAGAATTACAGCCAGCGCACAGGATCCAGCTGTGGGTTTATTTGTATCGCCCCGCTGAATTATGTGTTCCTTAAAGCCCTTGAAAACATTAAATATTCATGACTAAATGAGCAATGATAAAAGTTAAAGTTTAGGGGGGGAAAGCATCCAAACCTACTGTTTTTTTAATGGGAAACACATTATTATTATTGACTCAGCAAATTGGCTTCAACAGGAGTGTGAGCGTGTGGTTTTGATCAGATGTGTTACAACAACATACGTGAACAACCCTGTCATCACATTTTGATTCAGATGGTGCTATTACTTATTACTGAGAACAATCAATTAAAGGTAAGTGGCACAGATGCCTTCAGTATAAGGCATCGTAGGTCGATTAAGGGGATCCTTTTACTGAACTGAGAACATAAGAAGCCAATTGAGGAATCGCAGTAAGGGCTGGAAAGAAGAGAAAAGCCTGCGGTTTCTCATGTGATACAGCTTACATAAGGTTTAAACCAAGAGTCGAACCCTTTTTTTAATATGTCCAGCAGTAGTATTTGTTTGTACGTACATGATATATGTTCACATTCATACTTTTTAAATTTAATAGTCACATAGTTTTTCTTGTTTTGCCTCCCTCATCTGTGCAGATATGACCACTGGCTGCTCTTTAAAACATCATGATCGCATTCAGGAAGAAGTTCTCACAGTGCAAGAGATTTGGTGAACTGTAGAGAATTACTGAGGCCAGTTTGAGTGATAGCATAATTTTGCATAAAAAATAGATTTGTCTTCAATCAGGTGACACATGAATAGCTTTGGAGGAATCCAAAAACACGTCTAAATGAGTATGCCACATATTGTATGTTAAACACACTGTATTGACTTGCACTCACTGGAACAAAAGGCAGTTAACACCAAATGTCTTTTTACGCCCCGAGGTCGCGGCTCCTATTTGGTGAAGAAAGAGAAATGTGCAAACAGTGCACATTTGCTGACAAACTGCAGGGTTATTCAATTTGGTCCATATCCTTCTGGGCTTTTGACACATATTGTAATATCCATTTCCTTCACAATGAATGAGCCATGACTTTAAGATCAAGGGAGAAGGTATGATGGAGGATGGAGGCAAAATATACAGCTGTGCGAACCTCTGCAGGTAGAACCGAGGTCACACCAGCTGGTTGTCAAGTCTTTGTCTGATAATGTGTGTGCTTACAGGTGTGTGTGTGTGTGAGCTCAGTCCTGGCCCCATCCTTGAATGTCACTGAAACCTGATCAGCCAGAGACATTCAGAGAAAAAGGAGAAGTCTCTCAGGAAGAGCTGCTTATCTCCACAATTAGCCCAAACAATACAGGCCTTTATTGGCCTTGCTGTTTTATGTGTCCTGATATCCAAACAAGCATGTGTGTTTGTATTTTGCGTGACGCTTTGCTCAAGCTCTGCACTTGGTTCAGTGTTGCTGTCTGAGACCCCCCCCCCCTTCCCCCCC